>MDKF010102938.1:0-11075 GCA_026770625.1 Nicotiana glauca | reverse complement strand
AAACTGGTTCTGAAGAGTTTAGTGGATCTAAAGATAGTGATTGATAGGTTAACTCTCTGTGGATTCGACCCTGGGCGTAATACCCGGGTTATATTTGCAACGTCCGCAGAGTCCTTTTTAAAGGGAATAGTTGGGCGTGATCAGCGCTAAATATATATGAGGATCTTAAGTCTGGAGAAACAATTCAAGTAGAATTTGGTTTCATATGAAAGACATATAGTTTGGACCTGCAGACCAAACACTTGAAAGTATAAAGTCAATGGTATGTGCAATCAGTTTTCAATATCTTATTTGTCTAGCATGACATGAAAATTTGATATGCAATTAAAGTCTATTATATGACTTATATGACAATCCTTGAAGGATTTAAATTGCTTAAAGCATATAAAATTTTTGGTCCTGAAGTGTCATATCCCTAATGTAATTTGTGCACAAATGTATCTTGCTATAACTATAGGCATGATAACATGATAGCAAGAGTTTTCACCTCTATGTGAAGATATTGAACTGGCAATTCCAACAAGATCATATGAAGACAATACATATATTAGGGATGGTGATTTCAAGGTGAAACAAATTCGTTCAAGCTAATATGACTGATTTGCTTATCAAATCTCTACCAAAGATCTTTTGAAGATGGGGCACAAGATTAGAATACAAATGCTTAAGGATGTGAATTGATGTTCTCATCAGGGGGAGTTAATACGCGTTGTACTGCTTTTTCCTTACAAGATTTTGTCCCACTGGGTTTTCCTTGAAAGGTTTTTGAATAGGCAACCAAAAGGTGTATTTCTAAACATGTGTACTCTTTTTCCTTCTCTAGAATTTTTTTCCCTGGGTTTTATTTTAGTTAAGGTTTTACTGAGGCACATTATCTGTTGAATAGATATTCAAGGAGGAGTATTATAAATAGAATTGTATTTATGGTGAATGTCTATATTTTGAGAGATTCTAGGGTTTATTACTTGGTGGCTAAGTCACCCTCTCCCTATAAATAGAGGGTACTATTCCATTGTAATTCATCCCAAAATCTATAAGAATTCTCTCCCTCTACTTTTCTCTATTATACTCTTCTTCTTTTATTATTTTACAACATTCTCGAATTAGTTATTCACTTTTCCACGGGGATAAAAAAATTACTACAATCCCGAGATAATTAATCACAGGATTAAATATGCCGCAATTTTCTCCCTACCAAATATGGAATAAACTCTTCTTAAATTTAGTCTTGGAAATAATTATTCCTTGTCTCTCATCCAAACGAGCCCTTAGTATGCAAAAAATCAATAGTGCAAACGCTCTTGATGATTTTGTGGGATTTTTGTTCTTATATATCAATTGGTTATTTAGCCCTCATTTGTTTTGTCTTTTTAAGATTAAGACATCTGAATCTGAATATATAGTTGAATATCAAAAAGTGTATTAAGATTAAGACACCCAAATCCGAATACACATCTGAATATCAAGATGTGTATTAATAACTGAATACTAAATGATTACATCTGTTTGTTCTTTTAACATATGAATATATAAGGTGTGATGGCTAACAGAGGTATTTGTGAGTGATGACTAGAGGCGGTGGGTGTTGGTGGTGATTTTGGTTGATGGTGGTGTTTTTGTATAGTAGCTAGTAGTGATTGGTAGCGATAGCGATTATGGTTGAGGATGATGGTGGGTGGCGATAGTTAATAAGCGAGGTGTGGTAGTGGTGGTGGTTGTGATTGAGGAAGGTATCGATGAGTGGTGGTAGTTTATAATGATGGACGATGTAGGCTATGGTTGTTGATGATGAATGGGTGGTTAGTTGTGATAGTTGGGTAGGGTTAGCATGTGGTCATGGTTGAGCATGATGATGGTAGGGGTGGGTGGTGGCAGTGATGGCGGCTATGGTTGTGGATGATGGTGGTGGTGGTAATTGATAATGATAGGCGGTGGCGACAATTAGTAATGATTGTGGATGATAGCATCTCGATAAAATTAAGTCTTGGTTATAGATCTTAATCATACCGACCTATTCAAACTCATTAATTGGTTTCCAAGTAAAAAAACAAACACATTTTATGATTATGATGTGAATGATTATGTCACGACCCTAATTTCCCACCTTCGAAAGTAGTGATGGCGCCTACTCGTAGAATCTAGGCAAGCCTCGAAATTTAGAAATTTTAGCTCTTTCATTTTAATCCTTATTAACAACTGGTAATAACAGGTGATCAACATTTAAATAGTAGCGGAAGAGGGAATTAAACAAAAGACTTAGACTAACATAATATCAAAATAAATGCGAAAATGCCAACATGTGTCTCTACCCAGAAACCAGTGTCACAATATTCACGGACTGTCTATGAATACTACATACAGATGTCTGAAGAAAAGAAATACAGTTCGCCTTGGATATAAATGAAAACAGAACATATAAGTAGATAGAATAGACGTCGGGCCTGCGGATGCCTGCAGGATTTACCTCGAGATCTCTGGACTGAAGGCTGGCTCCCCAAGTGCTACTGCCCAAAAGCTGCTCCGGTATCTATACATAGTGCAGAGTGTAGCATTAGCACAACCGACCCCATGTGCTGGTAAGTGTGTGGCCTAACTCCGGTGAGGTAGTGACCAGACTCCAGATAAACCTGTGCAGTTATATAATATACATCTCAGAATCTACAGCCCAAACAGTGATATCAAATCCATCAGAAACTTAAGAGAAATATGAAAGAACAACTCAGAATCTACAACCCAAACAATGATAATAACACTGTTACGGCGCGCAACCCGATCCAATATAATATTTAACACTGTTGCGGCGTGCAACCCGATCCAATATAACATTTAATACTGTTGCGGCGTGAAACCTGATCCAATATAACATTTAACATTTATGTGGCGTGCAACCCGATCCAATATAACATTTAACATTGTTGCGGCGTGCAACCCGATCCATGAATATAATATCAACAACAGCAATATGAAGTGTCCCGACAAGGGACCAACCATAAACTACACTATCCCGGCAAGGGATTCAATAGTAAAGAAAATACGTCCCGGCAAGGGAGAATCAGCTATAACCAATCTTAACTCAACTTCTACTCATCTCAGCTAATACCAATACCCAATTATAAGTACTTTCCATGAAAACAAACTCAATATAGAGAATCATCAATTAAAGCATCCGTAGTATCATTTAAGAACATAACAAATTGCAATTTAAGACTCACGATCATGCTCGACACCAACGTATAGATATTCGTCACCATGCCTATACGTTATACTTGTCACACCTCCTTTTTACTACACCCGCAAGGGCGTAAAGGAGTTTTTCCACTTAAAGGACAATCGGAACGGGATTTATTATTAAGGTTTCAGAGTCGATTAATGGTGTCCCAAGTCACCGGTTGAATCCCGAACCGGGGAAGTTATGACTCTGTTAACAGTCTGCAAACCAGAAATCCAAGTAAGGAATTCTGTTAATCCGGGAGAAGGTGTTAGGCATTCCCAGATTCCGTGGTTCTAGCACGGTCGCTCAACTGTTGTATTTGATTTCAAAATATGTTCTAACTTATATGCCTTTTATTAGTAACCTGCTTTTATTTTTATTTTAATAAGAATTGCAATGTTGTAAAAATGCGTCTCGAACCACGCCGCACCAGTGCACCCGTGGTTGTCAACACATTTCGACTCCGTTGAGATTTGGATTTGGGTCACATAAATGTGCACCCGTATTTAAGAAAGTAAGATTATTAAAAACGCGCCTAAAGCAACTAATGCATCATTATTTTAGGGAAGGCCGTGAAATTCGCTAAACGGCCTATCCCGAAGTCTAGATATTTTTAGTATGACATTTAACGAGGGCCCCGCCATTTGTTTGTTTTGTGTAGCGCGGCTCATCTCGTTATTTTTTATTTTAAGGCAAATCCTAAAGTGGCTATGATTTTTTATTTTTATTTGTCACTACGAATAAAAGAAAAGGCCATACTTAATTGAAGGGCTCAAAACCTTAAGGTCCAATTTTAAAAATGTCCGAACTCAACCACATTAATAAGCAAGGTAGCATATTCTCACCATGTCCTTAAATGGACTTCACGTGCGTTCAAATGCAGGCCCAGGTTTTACTCACAGTGTTGGGCTACTTGGGCCTACGATAAATCCCAAAAGCCCACCTCCTTTTAATTTCAGGAGTGTGACACCTTCTGGGCTAGATACCCAATTAATAATCAAAAGTGTATGAGCTTCGACTATCCTATCCTAGGCAAATTCAGTCACATTATGAAATCTGGAAAAGACAATAGCTATTCGAACTAATTTGTTTCCCCTGAATGAACTTCTGTTAGTTGCAGTTTAATTGAACATGAACAAACTAAATCTGCAGGATCAACTATAATTTTGTGCCTATAGAATCACGCGTTGTTGCCTTTAATTTCAGTTATAGCCAACACGGATTTCACACTTTAGGGATTAACTAATCATCAGCAATTATTTCAATGCACACAACCACAAATCTACTAGTTCAAATGAGCAAACACAAACCTAATATCAGCCCAACACAACCCAATTTTTACTAGAGAAATTGAACACTGAATGCCAAGGTGGGAATTGACATAATCTAACAGTCCAGAATCAGTCCAAATCACTTAGAAGCAGTCCTACTTATACAATCATGTGTCTATCATCTGTATAAAATACAAAATAGAGCTAACATCAACTACATTTATTTCATTAACATCTATTGAACTATAGGCAACAGATAACATCCAAATGAGCATAGATCTAGTGAACACTTTCCATTTCAGCTTCAATTCAAAGTTACATCAAGGTGATTCGAAGAAGTGTACCTGGAAATCAGAATATAACAAGAAGAAGAGGAGATCAACAAGGATAATAACTTTCAACAGCAGCAGGAGTTCAGCAGTATCACAACCAGAAATGATTGGAGTTCAAACAATACAAATCACACCAAGTTTTCAGTTCAGCAACACATATTTGATAGTAAACCACTTGAACACAGCCAAATGAACTCCAAATTGACACCAGATGATCAAGAAATGTTTAGAATCAAACAGATCTACTAGATTAACTCAAAACTGATTCGAATAAACCTAAAGCCACTTGACAAATCACCCAGCAAACAACAGAAGAACCTCAGCAATCAGAAGAGAAAGAATTGATCAAAATCAACCAAAAATTAATGTAACAGTGCTATTTTTGGTTTGTAGTATTGTTTTTTCTGTTTTTTTTTTGAAGATTTGAAGTTTGGATTTCAAATTACAGATCTGAAACTTGTGGAGAATGGGATGGAATTTTGAGAGGTTCCAAACTTCTATTTCAAGGCATGAGAATGCCCATTTATAGGCACAAAGAGGGTAGCCCTCATATTTTCAGTTTTTGGGTCTAATCCTTTTTAAATTTTCATTTTTTGCTGAAGTGTCCCTAAAGTTGTGACTTGTTTTTCAAGTCATACTATGGGACTTCCTGAAATTCTAAATTGAACCCCAATCTAGAAGGTTCTAGGAACTTCAGGCATAATCTACAGCATTTCATCCATTCTCCAATTACCTAAACTACCCTGAATTCAACTTAAAATTGGTGACCTCAGTTAACCAAACCAAACCCTTCGCATTAGCTATTAACTATAGTCAATTATCCTATAAGGTTAAGAACTAATTAACTAAGTCCAAACAACTAAACTAATTGAACTAATTAAGACTACTATCAATTAATCTAACAAAGCAGAATATATTCGAACTAAGCTACACATGCTAACATTGAACCAATTAGATCACAAATAATCGACTGAATTAATTAACCACCATATGAACATTCAAACTGTTGGAAACATGAAAGCTAAATCAGAATCAACTAAACTAAACTAAAATCGAAAATAGTCATAGAACAAACCACTTAACGGCACATCACGAACTAGACCAAACAAATCCATGAGAACTTAAAAGAAAAAAATGAAAAAGAAACAAATCAGCAGACTTACGAATTCAAATTCCCACTCGACTGTCTTTCAATTTTGGCTTTGAGTTGATGTTATATGTTTATTTCGTATGAAATAAACATATAATATCAACTTGAAGCCAATCAAACCTTCAAATCTCCCAAAACAGCTTCGTCTTCAAAAATCCTAAATTTTAAAATTCGAATCGTTCTACTCAGATTCGAGGGAATTCGGTTAGGTATTAGGGGTGAGGAAGGTCTAGGGGTTGGGTGGTGTGAATTTGGTCGGATTTGGACCACTTTGTGACTTGGCCGGAAAACTTTAAACGAACATTCGAAAGATCTGGCATTGATTCAAAGGAAACCAATGGCATGGTTGGAAAGAGGGGAACGAGGAGAATTTGGGGTGTTAATTTGGGGTTGATCGGCGTAGTTAACGTCCTTGCCGACGACGGCTTCCGGCGAGGTACAAAGATGAGTACGAGGAAGACGATTGTGTCTCTAGGGTTAAGAACAGATTCAGACAATTATATTAGAATGTAACGATCAATGATGACCGTTGGATTGAAGGAAATCAACGGCCAGGATTATGAGCGTGCCAAACGGTGTCGTTTTGGGTTGGCTGGGAACCAGACCGGGTTGAGTATTTTGGGATTAGGCCTGACGCGGGTAATTTGAAGTGGGCTAGGACAAAATCTAACTAATAAGGCCCAATTTCGGGCAGCCTTATTCCTTTCATTTTCTCTCTTCTTTTTCTTTTTATCTATTTTTCCATTTTTGTATTTCATTTATTCTGCAATTATTATTATTATTTTTTGTTTAAAATGACAAAAAATAAACTCAAAGACCCAATTGACTCTAATATGATATTATTTAATTCCCACAATTAACTAATTTCTAATTTTAAACTAAAATTTAAGACATATTCTACAAATTAAAAATAAAAATGCAAATAACTGTTTTGTCATTTTCTTTATATGTAAACAATTTTAAATACTAATTAACACTAAAAATTATGCAATTAAATCCCAAACAAATGCCACATGTATTTTTGTATTTTTAGATGAACTAAAATGCACAAATAAAATGCAACAATTACCAGAAAATACCACAAAATTCACAAAATTTTGTAAAATACTAAAGAAATTATTTTGTTTGAATTTTTGGGAATTATTGCTTAGGGAAAAAATCACGTGCTCACAGCTGCCCCTCTTTGCCCGGAAACACGAAGAGTTTTCGTGCAAAGATAAGTGAGCGAAAACGAGCGATTTTTGCCCATTCGCATATTCCGTGTGAAGCATTTTTGAAAGAGCTGACTTCACCCTGCTTCAGAGGCTGCCTACATATCCTGGGCTAAACAGGAATCATGTCAGTGTAGTTCGGGAGTGTCTGGTAGCTGGGACTACCAGGAGCTGTGATTTCACTGCGATTGCTGCTGCTACTGCTTGCTGACCTTCCTTATTACACCGTGTCAAAAATAAAGGGAACTAATGATCTATGAATTACAAAATCCTATCTAAATTCTTCAACCTTGTTCTTGTACTTCTTTGTTGTCTTGTTGTCTTGTGTTCTCTTGGTGAAATCCATTGTTGCCACTTCAAATTGCAAACTGAGATGTTATTCCTTCTCTTCAAATTGCTGAACTTAAATGTATTCCCTTGTTGTGCGGGTGGGCTACTGATTGCTGAACTTTAAAAGTATTCCCTTGTTCTTCAGGTGGGCTCCTGATTGCTGAACTTGAAAAGTATTCCCTTGTTCTCCAGGTAGGCGCCTAACTGCAAAAATGAACAAACAAAGGAAATTTTCTGCCCCAGTTTGGTAGCTGGCTACAACATGTTATCTAATATAATAAATTGAAAGCTAAAACTTGAATTGCACTTCCCTTGTTCTCCAGGTGGGCGTCTGGCTGCTGAGACTTGAAATGTATTCCCTTGTTCTCCAGGTGGGCTCCTGATTACTGACCTTAAAAAGTATTCTGTTATTCCCCAGGTGGGCTCCTGACTGCAACAAAATAGACAACCAAAGAAAATTTTCTGCCCCAGTTTGGTGGCTGGGTACAGCATGTTATCAAATATAAAAAATTAAAAGCTAGAATTTGAATTGTACTTCCCTTATTCTCCAAGTGGGTGCCTGATTGCTGAAACTTGAAATGTATTCCCTTGTTCTCCAGGTGGGCTCCTGATTGCTGAACTTGAAAAATATTCCCTTGTTCTCTAGGTGGGCTCCTGATTGCTGAACTTGAAAAGTATTCCCTTGTTCTCCAGGTGGGCTCCTGATTGCTGAACTTGAAAAGTATTCCCTTGTTCTCCAGGTGGGCTCCTGACTGCAATAAAATAAACAAACAAATAAAATTTTCTGCCCCAGTTTGGTGGCTGGGCACGCCATGTTATCAAATATTAAAAATTGAAAGTTAAAATTTGAATTGTACTTCCCTTGTTCTCCAGGTGGGCGCCTGACTGCTGAACTTGAAATGTATTCCCTTGTTCTCCAGATGGGCTCCTGATTGCTGAACTTGAAAAGTATTCCCTTGTTCTCTAGGTGGGCGCTGACTGCAAAAAATGAACAAACAACGGAAATTTTCTGCCTCAGTTTGTTAGCTGGGTACATCATGTTATCTAATATAATAAATTGAAAGCTAAAACTTGAATTGCACTTCCCTTGTTCTCCAGGTGGGCGCCTGACTGCTGAACTTGAAATGTATTCCCTTGTTCTCCAGATGGGCTCCTGATTGCTGAACTTGAAAAGTATTCCCTTGTTCTCTAGGTGGGCGCTGACTGCAAAAAATGAACAAACAACGGAAATTTTCTGCCTCAGTTTGTTAGCTGGGTACATCATGTTATCTAATATAATAAATTGAAAGCTAAAACTTGAATTGCACTTCCCTTGTTCTCCAGGTGGGCGCCTGACTGCTGAGACTTGAAATGTATTCCCTTGTTCTCCAAGTGGGCTCCTGATTACTGTCCTTAAAAAGTATTCCCTTGTTCTCCAGGTGGGCTCCTGACTGCAACAAAATAGACAACCAAAGAAAATTTTCTGCCCCTGTCTCAATCAAAGAAAGATTTGTTAATATAAAATGGTGGTTAGCTGATGGCATTCTTGTTGGGTATGTGCCATCTTCCGGCTCTGCTCTAGCATGTTTCCCCTGGACTTGCCTTGAAACGCTTCGATTTCCTGACTGACTTTCAACCCCCTGACTTTGATGACCCAAATGCTTTATCCCGTATTGCTGTTTTGTGTTTCTGACCCCTCTTTTGAAACTTTGCTTCTCCCCCACTATTATCTTATCAACCTATTGGTAGGACTTTCATTGGTCCTTCATACCTTACTTTCTTTTGACATCTTGGTATATTCTGGCCCGGTTGTGCTGTACAACTGGGAAGCTGGTAGTTAGCCTTGACGTCCTTCTCTTGTTTTTGAACAGAACTGACACTGTACATCTTACAGACTTCAAGAGAATGAAATGCAATGACCTCGAAGGTTAATGATAGAAAGACTCTGAAAACGGATGATTTGTAATGAATAGAGGAGGATATGACTTATCTGAGTGGAACGGCTGGTACCATTGCTCGTGCCATGCATTTTGGTTTAGCCAGCCTAGCCTATCCAACCAATCAGCTTTCAATTGCCCCATTTGTTGTTCCCGACTTGCATAACCTGATTTTCACCAAAAACCCAAACCTTGCTCGTCTTGCCATGTTTTGAGCAATTTTTAACCACAGACTTATTTCATTTGCCCATCTGAAAACTCACCTTCGCCTTACGGTGCCCGTGAGGGTTTTCACCGATAAGACTCTCTCATTTTTTATTTCTCTCAGCTCCCGTCGCCTTATGGTGCCCGTGAGGGTTTTCACCAATAAGACTCTCTCATATTTATTTCTCTCAACTCACTTTGCCCTACAGTGCCCTTGAGTGTTTTGTCCGATAAAACTCTCTCATTTTCATCATTTTTTTGCTTGGACCAGAGTGTTGTCCCTGACATGAATCACCTCTACTTGCTCGACTTGGCATTTCCTGAAGACTGATTAGAAGGTCTTTCTTTGGACCGTAATGCAGGCTTTTGGACGGGGTTAGAAAGAAAGGGTATCAAAGGCTCAAAACCATTCGACGTGGGTTCAACATTACAACTTTCGGAATCAAATCTCTTGCACAACCACAACTTCTGCCCCAGTTTCTTTCTTGGGGACTTTTGGACTTTTATTTTGGTGTGACTGAACCTCATAGGGAGGCTGCCTACGTACCCTTTCGGGATCAAGTCAAATGTCGTTCAGGTCATAAAATTACTTCGTTGTTGCGATCTTTCATTTTTCACTTTTGCCCCTTTTTTCTTTTCATTTCTTTTCTTTTCATTCTCTTTTCTTTTCTTTTCTTTTCATTCTCTTTTCTTTTCTTTTCTTTTCCTTTTCTCTTTCTTTTTTTTTTCTTTCATCTTTTTTTTCTCTTTTTTTTTCTTTTCTCTTCTTTTCTTTTCACTATTTTTCTCTTGTTTCTCCACTTACTTTCCCTGTTCGGGTTTTTGCATTTATTATTGATTCCGAAAGAGGGGTACGAAAGAAAAATAAAATAAGGCTCAAAGGGATAACAAAGGATAAAGTGTTTGGATAGCAGAACAAAATGTCTTCGTCATTTCAATCTCAAAACATGCCAAATACAATTAGGTACATTTAGATAAAGAAATCATATATAGTATCGCTTGACTGCATCAGAGTTGATAGCCATTTCTACACATTTCCCTTCCACATATGTTAGATATGATGCACCATTGGACAACACTCGGGTTACAACAAATGGCCTCTGCCAGTTGGGGGCGAACTTTCCTTTTGCCTCCGCCCAGTGAGGTAGGATACACCTCAACACCAATTGCCCTACTTCAAACTTCCGCGGACGCACTTTCTTGTTATATGCTCTTGCCATTCTCTGTTGGTATAACTGTCCATGACATACTACTACCAATCTCTTTTCATCAATCAAGCTCAATTGTTCCAGGCAAGCTTTGACCCACTCAACATTGTCAATTTCCGCTTCGGCGATAATCCGAAGGGATGGTATTTCAACCTCTATGGGTATTACTGCCTCTGTACCATATACCAATGAATAAGGAGTCGCACCTACTGCAGTGCGAACACTAGTGCGATAGCCTAATA
>MU699549.1:97950-128518 GCA_026770625.1 Nicotiana glauca | reverse complement strand
ATTCTTTTGTTGTCCATTCTATTATTGTCGGAATGTTATCTCTGAAATTCCCATGATACCTAACTATTATAAAATATTTCAACCCCTAATTCATGTTCAGTTTATCTTGTTCACCAGCCCATACTGATTTCTACTACTCTGGGGTCTAACATTTCCTCTTGGTAATCACGTTGAAGTCACCAACTCATTTCTCGAAATAAGGATATGACTTTATGGCTTATACTCTTTTATTGCCTAAAGTCTGTCACCTTTTGTATTTTCCTTCACTTGACTATAAACTTTGTCATCGTGTCATATTTTGATTTAATGTTATGACCCATATTTTACATCTTACTCATGATGTTTCATTTACTCTCTTCTTATTCTCCGGATAATATCTTTATCTATCACTTTATTCTGAAATCTCTGACAACATGTTCTTTCCCTTTTAGCTTCCCTTGCTTCATCTCACTGGCTCTTCGGAATGCCTAACATTCTCCTTTTTTTTTACTCGGGGCTGGAGTCATACTAAGGTAAATATGTGTCCCTTCTAGGATCCCACTGCCTATCTTCTGAAATTTTTGAATATTCGTATCTGATTGTACTATTCTAAAGTTCACCATCTAGGTGTATCACAAGGAGATCTATTACCACATTTGCACTATCCTTCGGATACATTAGTTAATGATAACAATCCATCAATAATTTTTGGTTACTCAAACCCGAATTGAATCTTGATATCACCTTCTTCTTTTAAACTATATTTGTTAGCTCCACAGGGCAAAACTGAGATGGGTGTGGTTAATTGTATATATCACTGTTAGTATTGAAGGTAACACCAATACTTACATTTCTCTGCCTGGATTGTAAATACTTATAATCTTCATTAACTAGGTACACCTCGTACCCTTCGTCATCTTGCTCGTTTTACTTGCTGAAAGTTGTGTCTACTTTCCGATTCACTTATTACTTTTTACTATACGAGTGGATAGATATTCTTGCCTTAGGGCTCCTTATCAAGAAGCTTACACATCTTAGAACACACATGATCTGCTGAAGACCCCACATTTGCTCATCATAAGCATGATACAAAATCGAGTTCCTCTGACTCAACGCTTCCACAACTACATTCAATCTCATACGAACTGTTTATTTGGATGAGGTATCGTTGTATTACGAACACAATAAAATTTAGAAGTTTGAATTCTTACAATTGAGCTCTACAACATGATCTAGAGTAAGAAGAAAGAGTGATAGTCCTAAATGCCCTGTAGCCTCCTGCTTATAAGTGTGGTGCACAACACACCCATAAATAAGACTCTACTAGATACGGCTTGTAGACTCCCTAGGACAGAACTGCTCTGATACCACTTCTGTTACGACCCAAACCGAAGGGCCGCGACAGGCACCCAGTGCCTTACTCAACCGAGTACCAACATAACATATCTTTCTTATTATACTAACTTGAGTAAATGAGCCCGAAACCCGTCATGAGATAACAAGAATAAAACATACGGGAATACTCAACATATGACGACCCAACATGATATGCAAACTTATATATGTGACATACGGGCCTATAAGGCCGACTTGACCATGTGTAAACTCAACACATAGACCAACAAGTCCATACATGTATCCATAAACCTGACATCTATCTACAAGCCTCTAAGAGTACATAAAATCATAAATGTTGGGACAGGGACTCGCCATATCAATCAATACATATCCAAAGCATACTGACCAAATAGGCAACTCCGGAGCAAGTGGAGTGCACCAACACCTCCGCTGAGCTGATAGCCTATTAGGAGGAATGTCAACCTATCAATTGGGACATGCGGGCATGAAACGCAGCATCCCCAGGCAAAAGGGACGTCAGTACAAATAAAGTACCGAGTATGTAAGGCAGAAAAACATAAACAAGAACAGTAATATAAAGAGAGATGGGGGAGATATAAACCTGTAACTTCTGCGTGCCTCTGAAGGCTACTGACATCAAATGCATAATACATATGTATACACATAAACTTTTAAAAGCATACGCCTTTGTAGGCATCATCATCATTATCATATCGTACCCGGCCTCAAAGAGGACTCGGTAAAAATGTACCCAACCATCATAAGGCTCGGTAGAATCGTACCCGTCCATGTGGAGCTCGTTAAATCCAACTGATCAGTGGTTGCACAATAGGTGTCATACCCGGCCTACTATAGCGCGGCTCGGTAGAGTAAAATAGATAGTATATATAATGCATGCTAGACTCATGAAATCACGTTTTAAACCTTTTGGAATGACTTAAGGTCGTTGCACCTTCGATTAACATTATGGACATCATACCATCAATATGAGCTTCTATAGGATTCAAGGATCATACATACTTGCTTAAAATAACTTTATAAGGAAAGAACAACATGGGCAACCTTAGTTTCTAAGAGTAGATCTGTTATGAAATAGCGTATTCATTTCACTTTAGATCATGCCATAAGAAAGAAAGAAATGCCTTAACATACCTTAACCATGGTGAGTCCTTAATATCTCCCAAGAACCTCTTCAAAAAACTCAACTCAATCTACCATTGCATAAGGAGATTCAAAATCAATATTGAACAAAGGCTAAGTCTGCAACATAAACTTTTAGCTCGTTTATATAAATTCGGGCAGCATCCCCCCTGTAAAAAGAGCCTCCTCCAATATAATATACCAACAACAATTACCAGAGAAATCCAGCAATACATAATTATCAATAACAAGACACCATAAAACAACAACAAGTCATAACTATTTTACGACGAGCGACAAGCTCCAATTGGAATTTGTATACTCCATATCATCCCTTATAGACTTTTTACTTTAACTTAATAGTATCATTAAAATGATAATAAAGTTATTCATAAATAATTCCATCCTTATACCATATATCCATAACAAAGAAAATTATCCACAACTCCAATTATTCTTAATTAGTAACTTTATTCACTAGTTCATGTCTAGTTCATCCATTTAACTTAACCAATACCAAGATAACCTTAAGAACCTGTAGGAACAAAATATATTTAACTCTTATAGTAGATGCAAGTCGAAATCCATGTTATATTTAGCTTACAAGAGCCCAACATACCCCAATCAATTCATAGACGACTATAGTAGTGTCCAACACCCCGAAAATATTATAAAGAATGACTAATCCATCATTTCACCATTATGTGATGTTTCTCCACACCATTTATACTCCAAAAGCTCCATTAAATAGCATCAAAATATACAGCCCAAAAGCTACACGAAACAGCCCATAAAACAATCCATTACAAATCAAATAACTCGAACTCACAGCTTCCGATCACCGTCCCGTGAGTTCTAACTATTATGAAATGAAGTAATCAACCTTACTTGATATTTAAGATCTTGAAACCAGAAATTAGGCATTTTTATTAACTTCAAAATACCTTCCAAAACTCAAACTACAAAGAAAAAGAGAGGCAATATAGCAATACTTACGTTGTGGGGATTGTTCTAGTGTTATTGCTTCTTGATTTTGTGCCCCAGATGATAGTATCATTAAAATCCTTATGGAGAACTTGAGAGTGAGTTTAGGGGTGTTATATGGTCGAGATCTCTGGAAAACTAAAGTAAGAGACGAGACAGAGAGCTAAACATCCCATTTTGTAAAAGTCAAAAAGGTGCCACGTGCCACACTCTCATTGTCCCTTTTTCAAATGCTTATATCTTTTTATCCGGGTGTCGTATGAATGACTGTTAAGAGCGTTGGAAACTACATTCCAAGAACTTCAATTTGATATATAACATGTCCCAAAAATACCTCATATAGGACATGAAATTTATTACTCAAAAAGTTTCATTACAAGACAAATCCTTAGTCGATTTTTCCGCAACTTAAATCCGATTTTTTTCAAATTTTATACTTCATATACAAACATCGTATATAGTCATATCATGGATTTAAACTCATTTAAATCATGATTAAAAAGTCTCATATTCATCTTAACTTGCTTAACACTTCGGCAAACCTTTCTTGTACTTGTAGAAGGATTTCATCCTTTTTGAGCTTACAACAATTGACTCACGACGTACTTTTAGGTACAGAAACATGGGTTGTAACAATTGTAGGGCTTTGATATAGGAATCTTCAGCTTTTGTGGCACAGGGGCGAGGTTCACAGCACCGCCAATGTGGTTTTTGGCTTCTCAAAGTAGGCCTTACAATGCAACGTTGACAACTTTGAAATGGCCCGTCAAGTTTTCTATGGTTTGCTGCATGACAGTCACCCGGTCTGCCTCTTGTGACCTATAGGCTAAATCATCGATCGGCTCCTGTTGGAGCCCCTCGAATTTACTGAAATTTTTGGCTGCCTCTGTTGCTGCCATTTGCCGGTCTCCTTCAAAGTCGCGACTGATGTTTGCTATGTCTCTTTTGGCCTCCCGCATCCTGCGGTCCAGGTCGTCCAACCTTTGAACTAGGATGGTTCTTAGATTAGCACCGTACTCGCGATGGGTTGTAATACGTTAACCGTCTCTTCTAGGCCGCAATGTGGTCCCCATGATTCACCACGGTTAGAAATGGTGACAATGACAATGTGTTCCCTCGTTCGATGTCGACCCTAGGCTTTGATACTATCTGTCACGCGGCGCCTTCGTAAGTTGTCTTGGAAAGGCGATGTAAGGCTACGCAACCGATGTCTGTGTGATTACTATCCTCCAACTAGCGTCCCCTGCGTGCGCTAGACAAGACTGTTAGTGCCGTACGAGAAAATTAATGTCAAGAGCAATTGAGAGAATATAAACCAGAATGAGAATGAAAGGAAGTTTGTTTGAATTAATGAAAGCTATTACAGAAAGATAACATAGTGTCGAGGGTAGGGAGCCAATACAAAGAATTGTTTTCTTGCTTGAAAATTTGACTGCTTGATCTACCCTAATAATGCTTAAAAAAATAAATCAAAGTTACAAGACTTGACATAAAAAAGTTAGAGACTAATAATGGAAATACAAGAAGTAAAGCTACTCTATATACAACAAAAAGGACTTATCCTACAAAGCAAAAGCATGTCCATTGGAGGCAACCTTGTCTTAAGCAGTAGGGACTGCACGCGTTGGTCGTAAGGTATGGGTCGATTGCGCTGAGAACAATCTCGTACTGAGGCGCGGCCAAGAGATGGGCGCTATTGGCATCTGTCTACGGTTGGGTGCTGGCGAGGATATTAATGGGGCGACGTAGGCATAGGCACTCTTGTTACTTGGCATGACCAAGACCACGGGATCGTCCATGGCGCTAGGCATTGGAAAACTTGCTAGGAATTCATGGGTGTGTCCAAGGGATCATGGGGAATGGCTGGAAAGCCGCCTATGACATATTTGATTAAATATTAGAAAGGTTCTGCATTTGCACCCCTGCTAGAAGCAAACTGAAGCTCAATGACACTAGCACGAAAAACTTATTCGTATGCGGTGTCCAATAAACTATACTATTAGTTTATCATGGTTATTAATAAAAGGAGGCAAAATTTACATTTCTTAACTGTGATTAAGTGATAATAGCTTAAATAATAGGTTGATCTAAGCACTGGATATGAAGATAAGTTATTTTTCCCACTATGAATACGAATATAGGGACTACTGCTGCAAGCGCTTTATTGTAATTTAAAATATGACAGCATTCACCGACTCACGCCTTATCTGCGGTAATGCTACTAGTATTTCACACTATCTACCTAGTTTATACTTAGGTTACAAGAATCAAGATAAGTTGCTGAGTTTACAGCACTCGCAGTTTCTAACTTTTGTCTTGAAATGCAATCGTTCTGGAGAAACAAGATAATTCAGTATACACTCATCATTTATGGAAACAATTGAAATTGAAAATCATGAGTGCCTATCATTTAACCAGACATCCAAAATGCAACGAAGAATAAGGAAGAACCTCTATTTAAAATGAATATCTAGACAGCTTTCCCTCTGTGAAGAACAGAAGTAGACTGTAACTAGACAAAATACAATGAATGATTGAAAAGCAGAACAGAAACACTATCAGAGAGAGTGAGAATATTTAGCGACAAGAAGATGCCAGAGAAGATAAATTGGGCTTGGAAGATTGACTTTGCGTTCGGCTTCTCAGCCTTTGCCTACTCTTTTGAGCACTGCCCCTGTGCGTCCTGGACGATGCAAAATTGACTTTCCTGTTTGTTCTGGTACTAGTGCTTCGGCTGCTGTTACCAAGTGCTGCTTCTGCAACAGCTTGATCTCGTGCCTTTTGTGCATTAATAGCTTGTTTATTCAGGAAAACTAGCTTCCGAAGAAGACTGCACACTGTCTTACGCAGTTGGGAATCACTAATGCACTGGATTGGATTGCCCAACAGATTTAGAGCAATCAGAGAGTTATAGTTTGCCACAAGTTGGCGAAGAGCGTTAGTTGTAGTTATCTTGTTGAAACTCAGGTCAAGAACTGACAGCTTGAAAAGCCTATGCAGCCCCTCCACATAGCTTATTTTGTTACCAGCAATGTAGAGCTCCTTGATGAGTATACAATTTGATAAACCTAATATAATTTGAAGGCAAAATCATCAATTCAAGAGTTTTGAAGCCAAGACAATTGAATTGGTTGAGGTCTAAATAAGTACAAATTTACCTCGTCCAATCCGAGAAATTCTATTGTAACTGAGGTCAAGCACCCGCAAACGAGTCAATTCCTTGAGACCTTCGATTGTGTGAATCTGGTTCCTTGATAAATTAAGAACATGAAGACCATTTGGCAATGATCCTGGAGTTATTTGAACTGCATAAATACACAAACATAAAACAATTTTCAGTGTCACATGTAACCATTTTCTTTAGTGTTGTCTTCAGTTTAGTAGAACTAAGCATGATAACCCACCTATGGAGTTGCCTGATAAATTGACTGATCGAAGACTGGAGAAGTGTGACATTACAGGGTTAACTCTAAGTCCAACGCCTGCAATGTGAGCAACCGTTGAGGATGAATTGAGAGACTGGATCACGTTGTTGGCATGTATAACCTCTGCAGGCACATTTGTATTTGGACGCCTAATCACGAGCGATGAGTTTCTTGCAATTGATTTAACAGCATGGGCTGAAGGTGGGAAGTCACAGTCATCTTCAATGTGATCATCATCTTCATCAATTATGTGTGGTGGACTAACAGAAAGTTCTTTCACCCATTCATCAACTCTTGAGAATGTAGAAGATTCTGCAGGGCATGCAACCCACTGATTTTGTGGCCACATACCAGTTACTCTATGGATGTTATTGCTCCCCTTTTTCAACGATTTCCCAGTGAATGAAGCAGTTGATCCCAACTTGCTTAAGTCCATGCCTTGCCCTGGTTCTAGAGTGTCTGAAGAGTATCCACCTTGCTTGCTTAGAGTTATTTTACTAGGGATTGGCTGTGGTTTGCAATTTCTTGTTTCTTTTACGTTCCTATGGCTCCATAGAAAGAGTTTCCACCACAACTTTCGACTTCTGGATGGTAGGATTTGGCTTGAGGAATGTTTTCTCAGCATAACTTTGTCAGCACTACAATGTGAAGATACTGAAAGTGGACTTCCGATAGGCAACTTCTCAGCTAATCTCTGCATCTCTTCATATGACTGGGATTTTGTTGGCTTCAGACTAATCTTTTTTAAGGTATCCCTCATTGCCAAATCCGAGCAGGAGCGTTTAAGTACTGTACAAGTCCAAGATTCTCGTTTACCAATCCCCGGATCACTAACGTTTCCAGTCTTGATGATTTCCAAGACATCTTCATCTTTCTTATTTTGGTGCTGATCATTTACATAATTGTCGAGCTTGTAACAAAGATTCATCTTTTTGTGAACTGATCGATCAGATTCCTCATTTATGCTTCCAAGATGGCCTTGAATATCAAAATCAAAACTATCCCTGTTCATTGAAAGGCTTTCATCGTGCTCATCTTCCCCTTCGTATTCGAACTCCTTAGCTTCTCTAAAGGAGGTTTCATGACTCAATTCCTTGACCTTCTTCGCTGAATTCCCAGGAATCTCAATAGTTAAGGGAATATTCAACTCATCAGTTTTGTCACTACACTCTATATGACCTTCAACTGGTGCATGAACCTTAGCAGTTTTTCGAAATCTCTCTTTTCTCTAAAAGCAACAAAACCGTGGAAATGAGAAAAAAGTTCAGCTTTTGCACAAACAGTAAAAGAAAAAGGGAACTGTAGTATTAAACATAATGATATACTTGCCTTATACTTCTTGTTTCTTCCTACAAGACCACCAAAGCAGCTACAATTTGCCATTTCTTTTGCTGTTCCTTTTCCTCTATTTCACGCTTTGAAACCATTCAATTTACATCTGGAAAACTGAGCTAACAAAAGAATGGATGTTTGATAAAAAAGAAAAAAGAAGTTTCTACATAATGAAGGTGGAATATTAGCCGTAATCAATAGGCAGGCGCCAAAGCAATGCCCAATTCAAGAACAATGAAGACGCAGGAAAATAATAATATAATGCAATTCCAAGGCTTGTTCTTCTCCTCGCCACTGCCGTTGCCCATACCAAATGGGAAAAGGACTTCACTGAAGTATTATTGGCCAGAGTGTTAGATTCTGCTGCTTCTCTCCAGAATCTTCACCTAAACTTCCTCTGCTCATCCATGAAAATTGAAAAACAAATCCACCATGAGAACCCCAAAATAACCAAGAGAATTTCAGAATCTCATCAAATTTGTATTCGCAAAAAAATTTAAACCTCTGCCCTACGGGAGAGTGCTTTGCGCGCCCCCTGTGTAATAGCCTGGGTGAGCAATTTGTGTGCACTGGGTGACCTCCCCTATGTAATAGTCTGCAAACCACACAAGGGATGTAAACCGCACTAGACAAGCCCTGTGCCACAGGCTCAACCCAGAAGACATTGAGGGGGGATTCGATCCCAGGTCATCCGTATGGCCTACAAACCAACTGGACAACCCGAAGGGTTATTTTACTTAATATGTTATTACTACTTTATATTCTATTCTGCATAAACATAATGCATAGATTTGTTATGCACATATTATTTATGTGAAGAAGTAAAATTGCAATCAAACAAAGTATTCAGTTATGTTGAATTTTATAAGGGAATTGATTCTCCTTATTCGAGCAACCAAACAGCTTCTTTGTTTAGATTACTTAAACTGTTCTGAACAGCAAGAAAACAACAACAACAACAACAACAACCCAGTATAATTTCATAAGGGGGGTCTGGGGAGGGTAATATGTACGCAGACTTTAACCCTACCCGGGGGCAGCGAGGCTGTTTCTAGGAGACCCTAGGCTCAAAACAAAAATGGATTTGTAAAACAACACAAACCTAACACAGATAAAGAAAAGACAAATATCCATATTATATATGGTTCAACGTAGAAATATTTTAAAAGGAACCCAAAAAAAAAACACAAAAAAAAGGTAGAGTATTGAAATTTTCCTAAATTACGAACAAAACCCGAAAAAGAAAAGAAAATTTCTGCCGGAGCCTTGGCGGGCAAAACTCTTGGATATATGCGGTGGAAATGTGGCAGATTACGGTCTAATTAGTCAAGGTGATGCCTTATACACCATCACTATAAAATAAAAGATATATAAATCATGGATATTTGTGATTTTATATATACCTCCTCAAGACAGAGTACGCCAGGTTGATGAGACTTTGGCCAAACCGTATAGAGAATGGAGTTTCTGCAGCAAAGTCTTTTCCAAAACCGGGAACCGAGAGGAGAATGGCATTGGTGGGGAATCTGGCAGGCGAGAAGAGAATTGGTAAAAGCTAAAAGGGGATGGATGGTAGAAGAAACAAGAACTAGAAAAGGGGATTATATGGGAAGGAGAGATACGCGCAAAGTACACGATCTCACAAAACCATGACCAGCGGCTGCAGAATATGCATCATAGCCTATTATTATTGTTACGTCCAAATTGGAAAATACGTTGGTGTAGAACCATTCAACTGTAAATCGCGACTTCCAAGCTTATACCGGCTTGCATTATTATGTTTTAAGGAAAAAAACTACACCATCTGCTCACATACGGATTAAAATGTTAATTTCCTTTCTACAATAATTATCTATATCTATATCTGTATGGGTAAAATTGGTTTATACTAACAAATAGTCGAATGGTAACATGACACGTGGAACCGAAGATACGCAAAGGGCAAGTCAGGGAATAACCAATTCCGAATACAACAAATGTAATCGATATTGGATAAATGCCGAAGGGAGCGTAGCCGACGGGAGAAGATCAAGGGTTTGTCATCGGATATCATTTAATAAAGGAATATTTACTAAGATTAAATGAGCGACTGTTGCATAAAATATTTGCATCATGGTCTGCCATTACGTGTTCATCAATGACTCTTTTATTATCATGTAAGAGGAGCTTGATCCTAGGATCTTATTTCCCTAGGTAAATCTATAAATAGTAGGCTCAACAACCATTGTAAAGATACGAAATTTTCTACACAAATACTTTATTTTATTACTTTTGCTCTCAATTAAATAGGTTTATTTGCACCTTATCATTACCTAACTTTTTTCCTCGGAGTCAGGCTTGTCACCTTCTTCAATTTCAATTGCTAATCATAATTTTAACCTAATCTCTTTATCGTTTTTGGATCAAATCAGTCCACTTGTCTATAAACCACGTAACAAATTTAACTATATCATTTTTCAGGTAAATAATTTGACCCCCACCGTGGGGTTTAGACAGTTACATAATTGCTTTGATCCTAACATGTATTGCTAACTTGTTTTGATTCTTTCCTTAGTGAAAAAATATATGACAGCTAATGATGTCAACATCACACACAACGTTGAGGGGCACGAAGAATTGTCCCAATATGATGACTCAATCGGCGAGACTCGCAACGAGGGGGATGAGATGACTCTGGTTCAAGATGGCCAGTATCCTCAGCGCGTGCAGGAACCAATTCCCGATGATGCGGAGTAGGAACATGTAGTGGAAACTTAAAACCTTGAGAGAAAAGCAGAAAGCAATCATGAAACTCCTCTTAAGGCATGATCGAGTGATGACAAAGTTAAAACAAGCTTTGTTAGGCGCCTCCAATAACACGGATGAAAGGGGCACGGTTCCTCCCAGTGTTCTTGCAAACCAAACGGCTTAGAGGGTTGATTACAATACTCCAAGGGCTGAAGTCGTTTTCGATGAAGCCGGAGGGACTGGCAATGGATTTTGAAATAACAACGAAATGATCCCTTTAAAACTGAGCTCATGAGGTTTATGAGGGAAATGAACGAGCAAATGGATCAAAGTGCGAAGGAGTTTCACGCTAGGATGGATCAAATTCCAAGCGCACCACCAATACTAAAAGGCCCATATTCGAAAAAATACACGCAATTGCCATTTTAACCAAGCGTAGCACTAAAGTTAATTCCAAAAAGGTTTAAGATGCCGGACATACCAAAATACGATGGGACTTCGGATCCGTATGAGGACATCACAACCTACACCATGGCTATAAAAGGGAACAATTTAGCTAAACATGAGATCATGTCGGTCTTATTGAAGAAGTTTGGTGAAATCCTCGCATAGGGGGACCTGACATGGTATTCTCTCTTACCCAAGCATTCAATCGACCCTTTTGAGATACTTGCAGACTTGTTCATTAAGGCTCACGTTGGAGCAAGAAAGGTTCAAGCCAAAAATATGGACATATTCAGGATTGCGCAAGGGGAGTTAGAACGGCTACGGAAATCCGTGATCCGGTTCAAGAAAAAGCGGATGTTATTTACCGGCGGTACCAGATACATGTGTAGCGAAGGTGTTCACAAAGTGTCTAAATTGGCGGAGCTCCGACGCCTCTCGAAAGCTAAAGGACAACTTACTCGAGTTTCAATCACCTCATAGGCTGATGTCCATAACTGCTATGAGTCAAAAATAAGGCTAGAAGACAATCAGCTCGGGTTCCCGATATCAACTAAGGGATGAGATCGAGATAAAAACCAGGACAAGTTTAAAAGTGACTTTGATGTGGATCGGTGGTCCTCTAGGGTCGATTTTTATCGTATGAAAGAATCGAAGGTCGTAGTAGTAAAGGTTTTTGGTCATCGGAGAATTTTACTCCCAATAGAAAAATAGATCGTGGCCGGAGCATATAACGACCCCGATCGGTCATTTTGAGCATTTGCATTTCGTTCAGCTGTTTGAAATCTTGATTAGCTTCATATGATGTATTATGACTTGTGTGTATCATCGGTTTTGGTATTTGGGTGATTCGAAATTAGTTTGGAAATGAATTTCATATTTAAAGCTTTAAGTTAGAAGAGTTGATCAAGTTTGTCTTTTGTGTACTTGACCGCAAAATGGGGTTTTGATGGTTCTGTTAGGTCTCGATAGCGATTTTGGACTTGGACATATGTCACAACACAATTTAGGATCGTGACTGGCGCTTCGGAGCAAGTGCACCCAAGTAAGCCTCATCGGTAATTTTACAGAAAATCGGGCAGAGTTTCCCCTATTTTTGGACCATCCCAAAAATTTTCTGTCTCAAATCAGCAACCAAACAACCTAATAGCAATTCAACTGGAAATTGACAACTTAAAAATTAGCTAAAATAAGTCTCCACCATTACTAATCAACACACTAACAACTAGAAATATTAATCTACCTCCAACTTTCATAATAAGGACGATACTCAACATAAGACTATAATAACAACAGAATACTCATGACACTAAATTATTGACTATGGAGCAACTCTAAGAGTTTAATGGAACGACCATAACAATTGATAAAATCTCCGCCCATGCGAACAAGTGCGAGGCTCACCAAGAATTCTCAACCTGTGCGCTATAATTAACGAAATCCTCATCTGCGTCAACTGTTGTCTCTATAAAAAAAATTAGCGGGGAATTAGTCACTAGCTCAGTGAGTAATAACACTTAACCACAACCGTTTTTCTTTGGGGACAGGTCAGAAACATGCTAGTATCTCAAACAGAAAATAACATAAAATGCCCTTTCGGAAACAATAAAAAAATTTCAGTCTCATCACATTTTTCTTGTAGTAAAATATAATTAACAATTCAGTAATAAGCTTGGTAACCACTGTATAATATCAGTATTCACATTTTGGGAGGTTTCAATGAACGGATCATGTAATCGGTATAACAGTGGACTTCTTCGCAAGAAGTCAAATATAATGGTAGTCCCTACTCGAGGGAAATCGGTAACGGTATGCTAGTTCTACCTTCCCAATAGCGAGGGCTATAACTATACTCTTTAATCGGTAAATACAAGGTGCACCAGGTCTAACTAACCCGTCGTTAGCTACGGGATCCTTCAAAGTCTACTCCCATTTATACTTGTCTCTGTATCCGTATATACTCATAGGAAAATATTTTAAAACAATATAGGGCATTTTGGTTCTTGTCAAATAATGTAATTTTATTTCGATAACAGTAAATTCAAGTAACGGTAGAATATATCTAGTTACAACAAAAATATTTAAAACATCGGTAATCATCTCAAATAACTATTTCGGTATTATATCGAGTAAAAGACTTATCCCACATGCAACTCAAAATAATCGGTAACATATTCATATTAAAAATCATGTGTAAATCATGCAAGTTATGAAAACACAAATTGCGGTAAGATTACTACTCACAGTACTCGTGCCGAAATTCCAAATGCTTCACCTTGAGCAATTCATACAACTTCCTCCAATTCAATCTATAATTAAATAACACCGGTCTCATGTTAATTTCTATGTTTAGGCTAATTCATAGCTAATTTAGAAAACCCAACCCTCGGGGTTCCATATTTGACTCTTAATTCGCCGAATTATATTTACCCACATATGAGTAATTACTAATCTATCAATTCCAACCTATTCATATAATTTACCCAGAATAATTCTTATTGGTACTTAATTTCTTATACCTTGTGAAACCCTTCAGATATATGAACTGAGATAAAAAGAATTACCAGAAGAAAAGAACCCAGATGAGAAATTAGAGTATTACCTGCAAAAACCAGTGCGTATTTAACTTTTCTCAAGGTTTGGTTCCAGCCTCTTTCTTCTTCTCCCCTTCTTTCCTTCTCCGTTTTTTTTTCTTGTTTCATTCAGTTTCTGCTTCGTCTTAGCAGATTCTATTTTCCAGAGAAAGGGGGCTTCGGCTTTTTTCTCCTTTGCTTTGCTTCTATTAGATTAATGTAGGGCTTTGCCCTATTTAAATCTTGTAATTTTATTTAATTTTTTTTAGTTTAAGTAATAGTAAATGACAAAAATACCCCAACTTGAATATGAAGTATTACATTCTCCCCACCTTTTGAAATTTGTTCCCCGAATTTAACTCAAGTACGTACCTATGGACTGAAACAAATGGGGGTACTTGACTCGATAGTATCTTCTATTTCCCAAGTAGCTTCTTCAACTGTATGATTTCTCCATAAGACTTTTACGAACATGATTTCTTTTGACCGTAGCTTTCTAATTTGTCTATCAATAATAGCCATTGGTTCTTCCTCGTAAGACAACCTCTCATCGAGTGGTATAGTCGGTGCTTCAATCACCTGAGATGAGTCTGATATACATTTTCTTAGCATTGAGATGTGAAATACTGGATGAATAAAGGACAACTCAGGAGGAAGTGCCAAATGATAAGCCACCGCTCCCACTCGGTCTAATATTTCATACGGTCCTATGAACCTGGGGCTCAACTTGCCTCTTTTCCCAAACCGCATCACACCTTTCATAGGGGAGACTCGTAGGAACACCTTATCTCCAATTGTGAACACTAAACCTCTTTTTCTCTTATCAGCATAAGACTTTTGTCTGCTTTGAGCTGTAAGCAATCTCTGTCTGATCAACTGGACTTTGTCCATTGCTTCTTGTACTAAGTCGGGTCCCAATAAGTTAGTCTCACCAGCTTCAAACCATCCTATAGGAGAACGACATCTTCTACCATACAATGCTTTGTACGGTGCCATTTGAATATTGGACTGGAAGCTATTGTTATAAGCAAATTCAGCTAATGGTAGATAAGTGTCCCAACTACCTCCAAACTCAAGAATACAAGCTCTCAACATATCTTCCAAGATCTGTATAGTACGTTCAGACTGCCCGTCTGTCTGTGGATGAAATGCAGTACTAAGATCTACTCGTGTACCCAATGCTTCTTGAAAAGATTCCCAAAAGCGTGAGGTAAATTGTGATCCTCTATCAGAGATAATGGATATTGGAACTTCGTGAAGCCGGACAATTTCGTTCATAAATATCTATGCATATCTGGCTCCACCATATGTAGTCTTTACTGGCAAAAAGTGTGCTGATTTCGTCAGTCGGTCTACAATCACCCATATCGAGTCATAACCTCTAAGGGTTCGTAGTAGCCCGGTGACAAAATCCATAGTAATTCTTTCCTATTTCCTCTCTGGAATCTCAATTAGTTGTAGTAGTCATGCGGGTTGCTGATGCTCAGCCTTGACCTGCTGACAAGTTAAACAACTAAAAACAAAGTTAGCAACATCTTTCTTCCTACCTTCCCACCAATAAAATTACTTCAGGTCATGGTACATTTTTGTGGATCCAGGATGTATAGTGTATTTAGAGTTGTGGGCTTCTTTAAGAATAGCATGTCTCAACCCATCTATGTCTGCTACACATATCCTGTCACCCGTTCGAAGAGCACCATCACTTTCAACAATCATATCCTTACTTTTACCAACTAAGACCTCATCTCTGTATTTACATAATCGTTCATCCTCATATTGGGTGGCCTTAATGCGCTCAACTAATGAAGACTTATCCTGAGCACAAGCCAATAATGCCTCTGAATTTCTGACACTAAATCTAATATATGTATCTTCTAGTCTCTGAATATCTCTGGCCAATAGTCTCTTTGTAGGGGCTATATGTGCCAAACTCCCCATATTTTCTACTCAATGCATCAGCCACCACATTGGCTTTTCCAGGATGATACAAAATAGAACAATCATAGTCTTTGAGTAATTCCATCCAACGACGCTGCCGAAGATTTAGATCTCTCTGCTGAAAGATATACTTCAGACTTTTATGGTCAGTATAAATCTCACAATTTTCACTGTATAGATAATGTCTCCAAATTTTTAGAGCAAATACCACTGCAGCCATATCCAAATCATGTGTAGGATAGTTCTGCTCGTGCTTTTTCAATTGTGTCGAAGCATAAGCTATAACACGACCATTTTGCATGAGAACACATCCTAATCCCACCCTCGAGGCATCACAGAATACTGTAAATCCTCCAGAACCTGATGGTAAGGCTAATATTGGTGCAGTTGTCAAACATGTTTTGAGTTTTTGAAAGCTCTGCTCGCATTCCTCTGTCCACTGAAACTTTGCATTTTTCTGTGTTAGCTTGGTCAGCGGAGCTGCTATTCTAGAGAAATCCTGCACAAAACTCCTGTAATAGCCTACTAATCCTAAAAAGCTGCGAATCTCTGTAGGAGAAGTAGGTCTGGGCCATTTCTGCACAGCTTCAGTCTTCTTAGGATCTACCATAATTCTATCCTTGGATACAACATGCCCCAGAAATGCTATCGAGTCTAGCTAGAATTCACACTTCGAGAACTTAGCATAAAGCTAATGCTCTCGCAATGTCTGCAACACAGTCCTAAGGTGATCCTCGTGTTCTCCTTGGCTACGAGAATATATCAGGATATCATCAATAAATACTATTACAAATCTATCCAGAAATGGCTTGAACACGCTATTCATTAAATCCAAGAATGCAGCTGGAGCATTTGTCAGTCCGAAAGGCATCACGAGAAACTCATAGTGCCCGTATCGAGTTCTGAAAGTAGTCTTAGAAATATCTTCATCTTTGATTCTAAGTTGATGATAACCAGAACGGAGGTCAATCTTTAAAAAGTGGGCAGCTCCTTGTAACTAATCAAACATATCATCTATACGAGATAAAGGATATTTATTACGTATTGTTATCTTGTTCAACTGCCTGTAGTCGATACACATTCTCAGGGATCTGTCTTTCTTCTTTACGAACAGTACTAGTGCACCCCATGGTGATACACTAGGTCTAATAAAACCCTTATCTAACAAATCTTGTAACTGTTGCTTTAGCTCCCTCAACTCTGCTAGTGCCATTCGATATAGGGGTATCGATATGGGCTGTGTGTCAGGTAGTAAATCTATACCAAAGTCTATTTCTCGTACTGGAGGCAATCCTGGTAAATCCTCAAGAAATACATCAGAAAATTCTCTCACTATGGGTACATTTTCTATACTAACTATTTCCTTTCTTGTGTCATTTGCAATAGCTAAGAGACCCAAGCAACCTTTCTTCAGAAGTCGTTGAGCCTTCATAAAAGATACAATTTTGCAAGTCTCTGGAACCTGACTCTCTCTTAGAATAAAACTGGGTTCATTTGGTATCACAAACCTTACTATCTTTGCATGACAATCGACTATAGCATAGCAAGAAGATAACCAATCCATTCCCATTAGCATGTCAAAGTCAATCATATCAAGTACAATAAGGTCAGCTAGAGTATCTCTACCCTTAACCCTAATCTGACATGCACGATACACGTACTCGGCTAATAGAGACTCTCCGATAGGAGTAGCAACTAGAAAAGGATCATTCAATAGCTCGGGCTATCTACTAAATCTCAAAGCAAAGTACCAATACATATAGGAGTGTGTAGATCCCGGATCAATCAATGCAAGTGCATCAAATGAACAGACAGAAAGAATACCTGTAACCACTACATTCGAGGCCTGAGCATCCTGTCTAGTAAATGTAAAAACTCTCGCCTGACCTCTACCAGCATTGCCTTGTCCTTGATTCACAATAGCACGGTCTCCAACACCTCGACCTCTATTTCCTGTACCTGTAGCACCTGAAGTATTACGAGTAGTCTGAGTCGGTGCAGCTAACTGAATAGAAGCCTGGTTGAAATTTCTCGGAGGCTGAAGGCAATCCCTCAAGTGATGTCCCAACTAGCCACACCGAAAGCACTCTCCAGTTAAAACACGACATTGGCCCAAATGTGATCTACCACAGGTCTAGCAGATCGGAGTAGTGGCATATATCTGCCCAGAATTACGATGTCCAGAAGATGATGGTCTCCTATTACCTTATTTGTAATGTGGTATGTATGTGGACTGTGAAGACATGTGTGTCCCTGTTTGAGAACCCTGTTGTTGTTGTTGTCCCTGATTTCCTACTCTTCTATTTTCACTAAAACCGCCATTGAAAGCCCCTCCTATCTTGGCCTTCTTACGTAATTCACTAGCTGCACGCTCCTCACATCCCTTGTTTTCAATCTTTCTAGCAAGGTCGACTACATCATAGTAGGATAAAGTATTCATCTATGGGGCTACTGCAGTGTATAGACGACCAGCCAATCCATCAACAAACCTCTGAATTCGAGCTTCTTCGGTAGGTACTAAGTGAGGAGCATGCATAGCCAGTTTACAAAACTTAGTGTTATATGTTGACACATCCATATCTGGAGTCTGAACCAATCTCTCAAAGTCTCTAGCATGTTGTTGCATCAGACTATTTGGCAGAAAATGATTCTTGAACAACTTAGTGAACTCGTCCCATGTCAGTGGTGGTGCTCCTGCTGGCCTTCCTAGCAATACAGTTTCATACCATGTGTTGGCTATATCCTCCAGTTTGTATGATGCGAGGTCCACGGCTCTCTCACTAGAACATCCAAGAGCATGTAATGCCTTAAGTGTCCCATCCAAGAACTTTGAGGATCTGCCGAATTATCGGAACTTGTGAATTTTGGTGATTTCAATTTCAGGAACTCGTGTAGGGATACTTCCTTATTCCCTAAAGTCTGAGTCTGTGCAGGTGCTTGTGTCTGTAAAGTTGCCTGAGGAGCTGAACTTCCTCCCTGAGTAGGCACCAATGCCTCTAACACATTCAATAACCTTACCACTACATCTGCAGGTAAGGCAGCAGTAGGTACAATAGTTGGCACTGGTGGTGGAGCGTTCTGAACTCCCTGCTCTTGCACTGGATCTGGCATAACAGCTTGGGTTTGACCCATGTTCCCAACTTGAGGTTGAGGAGCAGTCTGTCTTCTAGTTTGATGAACCTCAACTTGACCGCCACCCCAGGTAGTACCATGTCCAGCAGATGAGGGTGTGCGTGTCCTAGCCATCTGCGAAAGAAATATTCCAAAGTCAATCTCAAGTTATCTCAACGCACGATCAAAGAATAAAAGAAGGGAAAACATTCCTAGATGTTCAGTAGCCTCAAGATCATAAGTATGGGCGCCTACATACCCATAAACAAGATTCTACTAAACATTGCTCCATGACTCGGGACTTAAAGCCTAAGCTCTGATACCAACTTTGTCACGACCCAATTTAGGATCATGACCGGCGCTTAGGAGCAAGTGCTCCCAAGTAAGCTTCATCGGTAATTTTACAGAAAATAACATAAAATGTCCTTTCAGAAACAATAAAAAATTTTCAATCTCATCACGTTTTTCTTGTAGTAAAATATAATTAACAAATTCAGTAATAAGAGCGGTAACCACTGTATAATATCAGTATTCACATATTGGGAGGTTTCAATGAACGGTTCATGTAATCGGTATAACTGTAGACTTCTTTGTAAAAAGTCAAATATAACAGTAGTCCCTACTCGAGGGAAATCGGTAACGGTATGCTAGTTCTACCTTCCCACAAGCGAGGGCTATAACTGTACTCTGTAATCGGTAAATACAAGGTGCACCAGGTCTAACTAACCCGTCGTTAGCTACGGGATCCTTCAAAGTCTACTCCCATTTATACTTGTCTCTGTATCCGTATATACTCATAGGAAAATATTTTAAAACAATATAGGGCATTTTGGTTCTTGTCAAATCATGTAATTTCATTTCAATAACAGTAAATTCAAGTAACGGTAGAACATATCTAGTGACAACAAGAATATTTAAAACATCGGTAATCATCTCAAATAACTATTTCGATATCATATCGAGTAAAAGACTTATCCCACATGCAACTCAAAATAATCAGTAACATATTCATATTAAAAATCATGTGTAAATCATGCAAGTTATGAAAACACAAATTGCGGTAAGATTACTACTCACAGTACTCGTGCCGAAATTCCAAATGCTTCACCTTGAGCAATTCATACAACTTCCTCCAATTCAATCTATAATTACATAACACCGGTCTCATGTTAATTTCTATGTTTAGGCTAATTCATAGCTAATTTAGAAAGCCCAACCCTCGAGGTTCCATATTTGTCTCTTAATTCGCAAATTATATTTACCCACATATGAGTAATTACTAATCTATCAATTCCAACCTATTCATATAATACCCAGAATAATTCTTATTGGTACTTAATTTCTTATACCTTGTGAAACCCTTCAGATATATGAACTGAGATAAAAAGAATTACCAGAAGAAAAGAACCCAGATGAGAAATTCGAGTATTACCTGCAAAAACCAGTGCGTATTCAACTTTTCTCAAGGTTTGGTTCCAGCCTCTTTCTTCTTCTCCCCTTCTTTCCTTCTCCATTTTTTTTTCTTGTTTCATTCAGTTTCTGCTTCGTCTTAGCAGATTCTATTTGCCAGAGAAAGGGGGCTTCGGCTTTTTTCTCCTTTGCTTTGTTTCTATTAGATTAATGTAGGGCTTTGCCCTATTTAAATCTTGTAATTTTATTTAATTTTTTTTAGTTTAAGTAATAGTAAACGACAAAAATACCCCAACTTGAATATGAAGTATTACAACATATGCCCAGATTTGCATTCAGGTATTTCTAGAAGGTTTCGGTATGTTTTGGCGAAAGTTGGCAATTTGAAGCTTTGGAAAGTTTATAGGTTTGACCGAGAGTTGCCTTTGATGATATCGGGTTCCGATTTTGGTTATGGGAATTAGAATATCTTTGTTATGTCATTTTGGACTTGTGTGCAAAATTTAGGTTTATTTCCAAGTGGATTTGATATGGTTCGGCACGAGTTTTGGAAGTTGAAAGTTGAAAGTTCATTAAGTTGATATTGATTGTTGATTCATGATTTTGATGTTAATATGTATGATTTGAGGACTCTAGTAGGTCCATAATATATTTTGAGACTTGTTGGTATGTTCGGACGGGGTCCCGAGGGGTTTGGGTGAGTTTCGGGGTGGTTTCAGACTATTTATAGGCCATTTTTAGTTGCTGGTTTTTTGGCTACAGGGGTGAGCATCATGATGGCTGACTTTAGGTCATGTTCGCGAAAAGCAAATTGCTATTTTGGGCACTGTGAATCGCGATCACAGAAGACTTTTCACGATCACGTAGAAGAAAATTCTACTATCACTGACCCGGATTTGGAAGCTTATATCTTGCAATCTATAAGGATATTGGAGATGATCTAAAAATAAAAGTTGTAGCCTTTTGTGTCTACTTTCCAATAAATTAAATTGTTTGTCATTTAGAGTTTTGTTCAAAACATTAAGGCTGATATATTATAGGCTGTCCGAGAAGAGTTTGGGAAGGGTAATGGAAATTTTTTCATCGCGATCGTGGGAAGATGGCCACAGTCGTGAATTGTAAAATGTGTGCTGGAGAATTTTTGAATGCTGATCACAAGGTTGGTGACAACGATTTGAAGGGTACCTCTGGAATAGTGTATAAAGTACTTTGTTTTGAAGGTCTTGGTCATTTTATCATATTTTGAGCTATGGAGCTCGGATTTGGACGATTTTCACTACATGAATTGGGGTAAATATTTTATACTCGATATTGATTTTATTCCGTGATTCCATCTTCACTTTTGGCATTTGGATTATGAAGTTTAAAGAGAGACTAGGGTTTTTGTCTAAACTTTCCTAAAGTGAATTTTTGAGGTTTGAACACCGATTCAGAGTTGAATTTTGATGTTCTAAACGTCAATACCACAAAAGAGGGGGGGTGATTTGTGTGGTACCCAATTTTTGCTCTAGAAGAACCTGGTTCTTCTAGGTATACTAACTACTGCTGTTTGTGAAATAATAAGTACATAAAAGAAAGAACGCATAGATTTTTACGAGGAAAACACCTGTCTCAAAAGGTAAAAAAACCACGACCTACTACTCAGTAGGATTTTTCCAAACTTCCACTAACATCACTGAGCCAAAACAACATTTACAAAACTCTTTGCAAATATAAGGATTAACTCTAATCTCGTTGTAGCACATAGCCTCAATTGTTGCGACAACTTCAAGTTAGCTTATAACTTGAACACTCTAAGTACCTAATACAATCGTTTCTATGAAAGCTAAAAGGTACAACTTTAAACCACCTACTACAATTAAACTAGAATAAAAGAAAGACACAATGGAATTGATTCTTCTATCTTGTTCAAGTAGCTTCAGGAGTGCACACTCAAATCTCACACAAATTGCTTGCAAAATCGCCTTGCTCTTTTGCTCTCAATTTAGTTTAATTTCTGCGTATATGCAATGCCTATAAAAGAAAACAATCACTATCTTTTAATAGGTTAGTAATCAGAGTTTGATTGAGACTTAATTTCTGATCTTCTATCGTAGTTGAGTCCTTGAAGATCTCAAACTGCAGCACTATCTTTATTCGGATTGTGTTCTATTCGTATAAGGAGACTTTATCCCTTATCCAATATGCAACCTTTTCGATCAGTTCAGGAGATATTGCTTCTTGATCAGTAGAACTTATCTCCTTCACGTGCATCTCACATGTGTAGGTTGATCATGACCGTGCTTCACAAGATGGACATGGTCCATGACTGAGTTCATTTGTCATTCTTCAAAACTTCACCTATTCTTGGGCTAACAAATTCCCTCTTTTTGATGATGACAAAGACAGTGTGTTTTACTGATTCGAAAATTGTAAGAACTCAGCTTAACCATATCAACACTAAATTTTGAAAATTCACTTATCATTAAGGAACAGGTTAATTAGGTTATAAACATCACTTATTTCAGAATATGTAAAGCACAATATCTCATCCCCCTTTTGGCATCATCGAAAAGTTTCATAAACAGTGTAAATCCTAGATTTTAATAAATACTCATGGCCACAGGGGCAACTACAAGTGCAATCATGGTGCAATCATCGGTAATCAACAAACATATTTAAATTATTAAGGTCAGAATAAGCATTGAACAAGAGAAAACAGCAGATGTCATTGATAGAGATATGAGCCACCAACAATCCAAAAAAAGAAAGAAAACATTCAACCATGAGCGAAAAAAATAGAAAAATCCCTAATCTGGGTTACTGGGGGTACTAGACAAGTTGAGGAGACAAAAGCTAGGAGTCCTAAGGCTTGGAGAAACTGAAAGGTTGGGTTTGGAGAAGATTTCGCATGTTCTGAAGAATTCCATCATTCTTCTCCTGTATGGGCAATAAGCACTTATTGACAAACTCAAGCACAACTTTGTGCTCAGACCTCATCTCACTTTTCTGCATAGCCCTAGCTTTATTCACTTCCTCTAAATCACAGAAAATCTTGGTGATTTCAAGGGCAGTAGGGAGGGAGTCCAGGCATGGCCACCTTTGCCTAGTATAGTCATCAAACCTTTCAGAGGGTATGTCCAGAATCTCTCCTAATTTCTCTGCATCAAACTTCACTGGGACTCCCTTCACCAGGCTATTAACAACTCCATCCTTAACAGCAGCATTTGCCATAAACTCAATTAGCTCATTTCTGGCTAGCCTAACATCCATCTGAAGGACCATGTCCTTCCATCCCTGAGCAGCTAAAGAATCTACCAATCTCATCATCACTAGTTCCACCAAGTCCTTTAACAATCTACCTTTTAAAATCTTCCTTCTGTCAAAGATGGCAAACTTGTCTTGTTCCTTCTCAGAATCATTTTCTTCTTCTTCTCCACTCCAGTCATCATCATATGAAACTTTTGTTTGTTTAGCTTTCACTGCATATCTTGTCCTCTTGGCTAGTGTGGGTTCAGCAGACACAGGTGCAGAAGAAGACTTCTTGGAAGAAGTCTTGGGCTTTTTAGGCTTGGGTGTAGGAACCCCTTCTGTTGTACCCCTTTCTTAATGGACCAGTTCTATCTCCTCTTCCTCAACAAGTACCTCTGAGGATTCTGCAATCTTTCCTTTTCCCTTATCCATTTTCTTTTTCTTACTTTCTTCTAAGGCTTTTTGTAGATCAGCTTCACTCTGTTTTACCCTGCTTCTTGTGGCTCTACCCCTAGGCACTGAAGAGGCAGTAGGTGTTGGGGATGAAGCTTTTCTTTTCTTGGAGGGCTTGGGAACAGTTGGGGCTTTTGCTATGGGAGCTCTGCATTTCTTTGGGTCATAGCTTGCCCCAACCTTTTTCAGTAGATCAACCAAGGTTTCTTTAGTAGATGAAACAGGTTCATCTCTTTGCTTGCTCAGATGAACCAACCCCTCAGATGCTTCCCCAAAACCATTTCCCCCTGACTTTATGCCACTCTCTTCTAATTTCTCTTGTTCAACCCCACATATAGCAAGAACTGCTCCCTTCCCATTTCCCCTCTCTTCACCACATGCACCCTCTCTATCTATTTTTTCAAAATTCTTTTTAGCTCCACTCCTACGTATTTCAGGCACTTCAACATCCCTAATGGGACCAACCAGAACAAACCTAGTCTCTATGTTTTTAATCCCAGATGAACTTACCTCAGTAGGGGATTCTTGAGTCTTCTCAGAGTTAGAAGACCCATGTCCTTCACCCTCAGTTGCAGATTGAAAGGATTCAGACTCAGAGCTAAAGTCGAAATTTTGAGATGGGCTTTCTTTCACTTGGCTTGCTTTCAACCTTTCATTTAAAGCCTTCCTCAGAGCCCCAGATGCTACAGTTTTTCGAGCGAGCATTTTATGCCTTCGTAGCCTAGGTTTTGGAGATACACTAGGGGAGTAGATGAGAATGAATTTGAGAGATATGGTGGTGGAGGAATTCCAGGATTTTCTTGTGGGTTAGACATGATGGTCAATTTCTTGAAAGAATTTGGGAATTTTTGAGAAGATGGCAATTAGAAGTGAAGAAGAGTTTTTGACGGTTTAGTAATTAAGATGAAGACTGGAGAGATGGTGTATATTTAAAGAGAATTTGACATTTAATCAGTAACGGCAGCTTTTCAGGGGTCAACTACAAGTCTAATCAAACTGAATTTCCAGAATTTTAATGATCACTTAGGCTTCCCTAGATATTAGCAAAAGTTACGGTTTAGAGTTCTAGATGGACGGAACTGGTTCAATGCCAATAGATAGAATTTTCTAGGAATTTGACAAGTATAAGACTTCTACTCATGATTTAAATGTTAATCTTTCTGATTGTGCAGAGTATAGAAAACATACCAGAGCTTTCATATGAGCCCATACTAATGAACCAGGTTCTTCATTTAGAACTCTCTTGAACATGCCTCAAATGCCATAATAGAGAAAATTTTGTAAAAGATTAACGAGTCATATAAACACATGTCACAGGAGTATACTAGTTAAAGTATGAAGCTGAGTAAGAATTAATCTAGATATTTACACAAGTTCAGAATTTCTAGCCAACAAATAATTTTTTTTTCATTGTGCATTCTGAACTGGACCTATTAGGTGATCTTAATCATCCCTAATTCCAACCTGTGCCTCTCAAAGTTTTCTTTACTCAGTCCTTTAGTGAAAATTTCAGCAATTTGTTTATCAGTAGCACATAATTCTATGGAGATCAATTCTTTCTCATAGTTATATCTTAAGAAGCGGTGCCTAACATCTATGTGCTTAGTCCTCTTATGATGAACAGTGTTCTTTGTCACACTTATAGCACTAGTGTTATCACAGAATATAGGAATGCAACCAACTTCAATGCCAAAATCTACCAACTGTTGTTTGATCAATAGCAATTGAGCACAACAAGAAGCAGTAACAACATACTCAGTTTCAGCAGTAGATAAGGCCACTGAATTTTGCTTCTTAGTAGCACATAACACAAGACATGAACCAAGGAAGTGTGCCATACCTGAGGTGCTCTTTCTATCCACTAGGAAACCTGCATAATCAGCATCAACATATCCTACTAGATTGAAATTGCTACCTTTGGGGTACCAAGGCACATATCAGTGGTACATTTCAAATATCTTAGTATCCTCTTGATAGAAGTCAAGTGAGATTCTTTTGGATTGGCCTGAAAACAAGCACAAAGCCCTACACTAAAAATAATGTCAGGTCTACTGGCCGTAAGATATAAGAGTGAACCAATCATACCCCAATACAACTTTTGATCAACTGATGAACCAGGTTTATCAATGTCTAATTTAGTGGCAGTTGCAATGGGTGTGTCTATTTCTTTTTATTCTTCCATTTTAAACTTTTTGATTAGCTCTTTTGCATACTTCTGTTGATAGATCATGGTTCCATTAGGACTTTGTTTGATCTGAAAGCCTAAGAAGAAGTTAAGCTCACCCATCATACTCATTTCAAACTCACTTCCCATTAGTTTTGCAAAGTCCTTACTTAGCTTATTAGTGGTGGCCCCAAATACTATGTCATCAATATATATTTGTACCACAAGGAGATCATTACCTTTTTCCCTTAAGAATAAGGTACTATCATTTTTACCTCTTTTGCAACCATGTTCAAGCAGAAATTTGGACAGTCGTTCATACCATGCTCTTGGGGCCTGCTTGAGTCCATAGAGAGCCTTGTTTAACTTGTACATATGCTCAGGACATTCCTTACTCTCAAACCCTGGATGTTGTTTCACAAACACTTCTTCTTTCAGGTTGCCATTTAGGAAGGCCCTTTTGACATCCATCTGATGAAGAGTGAATTCCATGTGTGCTGCAAAGGTTATGAGGAGTCTGATTGCCTCTAGTCTTGCAACTGGAGCAAAAGTCTCATCATAATTTATGCCCTCCTCTTGGCTGTAGCCTTGGACCACCAGTCTTGCATTGCTTCTTGTAAATGTTCCATATTCATCAAGTTTGTTTCTAAAGACCTATTTTGTAACAATAACTGATCTATCCTTGGGTCTTGGAACTAGATGCCAAACTTGACTTCTCTCAAACTGATTTAGTTCATCTTGCATTGCATAGACCCAATATGCATCCTGCAAAGCCTCAACAATATTTTTAGGTTCAATAAGAGATAAAAAGGCAGCAAAAGCACACATATTCTTTAGTTGTGATCTAGTTTTGACTCCAGATGTTGGATCAGTGATAATGTTCTCAATAGGATGAGAAATTTGATACTTGAGAGGTTTTACAACCAACTGGTTCCTACTAGATACTTCTCCCATGTTCTGTTGCTGAGAAATAGGGTCATGAACAAGTTCTTTTAGGGGATTTATTTCAATTCCTCTTTGATTAGCTCCCCCTGTCAGGTTGCCCTGAATAGAAGAACATGTTCCATCAGTCGTTCCTTCTTTTGGTGCCACTTTGACTTGTGCTGAGGCTTCAGTCAAATCCTTTACCAATCCAATGGCTTCATCTTCATGTTCCTGTCTCATCAAATACTACATGCACACTTTATTCTACACACAAATTTCTTTTATTGAACACTTTATATGCTTTGCTATGTGAAGAATATCCCAAGAATACTTCCTCATCACTTCTGGGATCAAACTTACCTAGTGAGTCTTTTCCATTATTGTGCACAAAGCACTTACATCCAAATGCCCTAAGATGGGATATATTTGGTTTTCTCCCTTTAAGTAACTCATAGGGAGTCTTCTCTACAAGAGGTCTAGTCATGCATCTATTGATAATGTAACATGCAGTGTTTACAGCCTTTGCCCAGAAGCTATGGGGAAGCTTACTAAAAAGAAGCATAGTCCTAGCCATGTCTTTAAGAGTCATGTTCTTTCTTTCAACTACTCCATTTTGTTGATGAGTCCTAAGGGTAGAGAATTTATGATCTATACCATTTTCATCACAGAATTCAGCAAACTTAGCATTTTCAAATTCAGTTCCATGATCAGACCTAATGGATGCAAGTTGATTTCCTAATTGTTTCTGAGTTTTTCTAACAAAGGAAGTAAACATGTCAAATGTTTCATCTTTAGATGCTAGAAATAGTACCCAGGTAAATCTAGAATAATCATCAACAAGTACCATTACATATTTCTTTCCATCTCTGCTCATGGTTCTCATTGGACCACAGAGATCCATATGGACAAGTTCTAATGACTTGGTTGTGCTTACCATTTTCTTGTTCTTGAAGGATGATCTTACCTGTTTCCCCCTTGCACAAGCCTCACAAACTTTGTCTTCCTTGAACTTGATTTTAGATAAACCTATCACCAATTCCTTGGAGACTAATTTGTTTAGCTGATTCAGACTGGCATGACCAAGTCTTTTGTGCCACAGGAGGGTATCATTATCCAGTACACTTAGGTAGGTTAGTTTATTTTCTGAAAGAGTAGACAAATCTATAATGTAAATATTGTTAACTCTTTTTCCCTGGAAAACAATCTTGTTAGTGGTAAGGTTAATCACAAAGAATTTTGTAGATGTGAATGCTACAAGGTTACCTCTGTCACACAGTTGTGACACACTGATCAGGCTATATTTAGCGCCATCTATTAAGTAGACATTCTCAATGGAGTGAGAGTTTGTCTTACCTACCTTTCTAACCCCAATAATCTCACCTTTCTTCCCATTTCCAAATGAGACTTTACCTCCGTTTAAGTCCTCAAGTAAAAGTAACTGGTTCTTGCTTGCAGTCATATGTTTTGAGCATCCACTATCCATGTACCATATTTGGCTACTTCCCTTCACTTGGACCTGCAAGAAGAAATCAGAGGTTAGTCTTAGGAACCTAAACTAGTTTGGGTCCCTTTCTATAGGCAACGGGATAAATCAGATTCATTTTAGCCCACCGAGGAAGCCTATTTTTTTCTTGAACAAAAGCTTTATTCTTTTGACTAGCCTTTTCTTTTGCATTACATTCATTTCTATAATGGCCAGTCTTGCCACAGTGTGTGCAAATTTTGTTCTCAGGAAGAGTGAGGTACTTGCTTTTAGGATCCCACTTAGGTGCTTGAGTCCCATAGCCAAGTCCTCTTTTGTTGCTGCTGTGATGTTCTTGTAGCCAGGAGAGTGCATCAGAAGCCTTGTTCTATTTGCAAATTCTGTCTAGTTCATGTTTTACCTTCCCTAGATCTTCTTTTAATACTCTTATCCGCTCATCCTTCATTTTTCCTAAGTTTTCTTCTACGCTGAGATGTATATGATCAACTTTCTTCTTTCCTATTCCTAATTTCAGTTTTAAGTTCCCAGACCTAAGTTCTAGGACACTAGTGTCAAGTTACAGAACCTGGTTCTTTAACTCAGCATTTTTACTTTCACTCTCATTAGCCCTAGACTCTAGATTTTTGCACTTGGATTTTAGGATCACACATTTACTAGACAGTTCTTCCTTCTCATTGTTAATTATCTCAGACTCATCAATGAAGTCTAGCTGTAACTCAGACAACCTTTCTTTAGATAGAAATTTAATCTTGTCTTTGAGATGAAGAATAATTACCTCTTGTTCATCATCTAATTCTCCGATGGCTATCAGTGCTTGTTCATCTGCAGCTTCATATTCAGAGTCCTCAGCTAATGTTTCTCCCCAGGCAGCAACCATAGTCTTTGTTGATCCTTTGTTTCCTTTTGGTTGAACTTGTTCCTTCTTCTTGTTCCTTCGTTCAGCCCTTTCCTTCTTCCACTCAATTTCCCATTGAGGACAATTCTTGATCATGTGATCAGTCTTACCATATTTGTAGCAATCCTCATTGGTCTATTTATCAGGAGCCCTTGGATTGTTGAAGGTTGTACCTCTTGAAGAACCCTTTCCTCTCATCAGGTACTTTTTGAAATCTCTTGTGATCATAGCCATTTCCTCATCCTCCAGATCTAAACCTTCAGAAATTCTAAGAGCCAGACTTCTTTCCTTCTTGGGTGCATCCATTTTCATGGTTTGCCTTCTCAGTTCATAGGTAGTAAGGTTTCCAATTAGTTCATCCAGATTAAGGGTAGCAATATTCTTTGATTCCTGAATAGCAGTGATTTTGCTTTCCCAAGAGACTGGCAGAACCCTTGTTAAAATCTTCTCAACTTTGTCTTCTTCAAGAATTATCCTTCCAAGAGACTTAAGTTCATTTGTCAGTGTGGTAAACCTTGTATACATCTCTTGGATAGTTTCTCCTTCCTTGATGGTGAAATTCTTATTTTGAGAATACAGCAGTGTTCCTCTGGGCCTCTTCACTTGAGGTGTTCCTTCATGAGCCACTTGTAAAGTGTCCCAGATTTCCTTAGCAGTGGTACAACTTTGAATTCTACTATACTTGTTTGGACCTAGTCCACACACAAGCCATTTCTTGGATTTGGCAATTTTCTCCCACTTCTTTAGGTGTTTAGTAGTGCAGTTAGCTCTTGTCTTTGGCACATCCACTCTTTCAGCATTCTTCTTTGTAGTTGCTAGAGGACCATCAGTGACTGTGTCCCAGAGTTCATAGTCTTCTCCTATGATGTGATCCCTCATCTTGTTTTTCCACTAAGAATAGTACTGTCCATTAAAAAGTGGAGGCTTAGCAGTGGATTGCCCTTCCCAGTTCCTAGATGGTGCACTCATGTTGATCTTTTCCTAAGGTGTTAGCCT
>MU699549.1:79441-90078 GCA_026770625.1 Nicotiana glauca | reverse complement strand
CTGAAGAGAGAATGAGGGGGATTAGGGTTGGGGTCAGGTTTAATTTAGGAAAGGGGAACGTGGACCGTTGATTAACCTGATTTAAAAACGGGTTCCGGGCGGGTTAGTTAATAGGGTATGGGTCGGGTAATTTATGAAATTGGGTAGTGTAATTGGGGTTAGATTGGGGCTGGAATTGGGCTAAGATTGAAATTAAAAGGGCTACAATTTAAATAGCTAATTTTCCCTAATTGATTTTTGTAAAATAGTAAATGATGTTCGAAAATCAAATTAAAATACTGAATTAATAAACAATGCATAAATACTAATTTAAAAATATTAGAAATGATTTTTGATTACAAATGCTATTAAATCGAGAAATAGGCTAAAATTGCAATTTCATGTAGTTTTAATTTTAAAAATACCAAACGGACTTGTAAAATCATGTAAATTATATTTTTATGTAAATGTGAGAATAAAATAAATTATTCACCAAAAAGACAAGTTTTGGGAATAATTATTGGATTTCATAGTGCAAAATAGACCATAAATTGGTTTTAAAATCCTTGAAAAAAATGTGGAAAAATACCAAAACCTTTGTGGATGCTTATATATGCATATACATGCTATTTTGAAAGTATTTTGAGTATACAAATACATAGGGAAAAATTGGGTATCAACAACGGCATGTTGTGATTTTCTCATGGAAAGGATCAAGTGGAAGGTTTCTGTTTGATCACGTATGTATTCTGCTTGTGACTCGGAGTTGATAATGAGATTCTCGTGATTTTTACATGATGGCATGATAGATGCGATGCGCCCTATGGGATTGAGATTTGCATGTACAAGGTGGCGGTTCAGATTTGGAGGGAGGGGCATGAATTTTGGACAGTATGGACGGTTTCAGATGATTATCTGAATGCTATTACTACTTGGTATTGCCCGAGAAGGTATGCATTTTAGGAGGCGCACTGTGTTTTGACTTATGGATGTTTCATTGGTATTGCGGTACTCGCATGGTTGATTGAATGCTGATATTTAGATTTTTGCTATATGGCATGGAAGAATTATAAAAGTATTCCTCATGGGATGATCGTGTATGAGAGATGTGTTACACATTCATGTGGTGGATCTCTCAAACCAAACGACCTCTTCAATCCAACCCGGCCGCGACTTGCTAAACAACCCGCCCACTCAAGTATTTTAATCCTAGCCGTTGATCTCTCAAGATCAATGGCCCTCGTTCACCCTACCCCTTTAATTATCCAAACCATTCCAAAACCCTACCCATTTCCCTGAGACCGCCACCCTAAAATCCTCTCGTTCTCTCTTCTCTGAATGAAACCCTAGCTTCCTCTACTCAAACCCCAGTCCTAATCCGATATTACACGAAAACCTTCCATGTTTCCTTTCCTTTTTTGCACACACGGCGATTCTTACCATCTCCTCAACGTTACAGTGTGTTTGGTACTCAAGTATTTATGGAAGTTAAATCAACAAGTGTTCGTTCGACTCTGATTCTATATTATCTTCATCTTCTTGACTTGATACATTCGCTACCAGGCTATATATGTTTGATTCAGTGAGATCTTTAACTATTTTTGTTCTCCATCTTGAACTAGGGTTTGCCTTATTTTTCTCCTAAATTGATTCTAGATCAATTTTGCATGCTCCTCTTTCCTTATCTGTGTTTGATTGACTGTGTTTCCTTGTTTGTGTGTTTAATTTTTGCTACTATAAAAACCTCTTCCCTGGCTACCCTAAGACAGACCATGGACTACTGTTATTTTCTCATTCTCACTCTATCTATACTATTTTGTACTCTTGATTGTGGTCGACTGAAAGCCAAGGCCACCAGAATCCTCTCTATCGACATCTCTAGTGCGAGCACTGCTTGGGGCTCATTTGAAGATCCTGTAAACTCTGACGCACTAGGATTTAGGGTTTTTGGTTGTTCTCTTAGCTACTGATATTAAGCTATTTCTGGCACTCGATTTTCTCTTCTATTTGTTTGTTGAATCTATAAACTGGTGAGTACCTTGACTCTTGCAATTCTATCTTCTCTTGCTTGTGCTTAGTATATATCCATATTTTTTGAAATTTTGTGAACCAATACGACTTCAATATTGTGTTATTTTCATTTGCAATCCTACTTGCTTTGAAGTTATTCTGTAGTTCTGAATTTCCTAGTATCAAAACTTGCTTAGATTAGAAACTTCAATATATGCTCATTATGTTCAGCTTGAATGATTTTAATTACTTTTAGCCTACTCTATTGTTCTAATCACCCATTGTTTGAGCCTTTTCTCATGCTCTTTCTTGGATTCTCGTATTGAAATTCTTAGGGAATCATCTCTTACCCGGAACTTGCTTTAATGAACTTTTTTCTAATAATTCCTTTATGTAACGTAACGACCTGGTTGGTAATTTTGAGATCTAGCATGTCGTTCGGTGATTTGAGATCTTGAGTAGCTTCACTTAATATTTTTTTACTTGTACGTGAGGTCGAAATTGAATTTTGGGAGGTTCAGAGTTGATTCGAATTGAAAATTCTCAATTTGAAAGTTTTAAGTTGGAAGAGTTGACCAAGGTCTGACTTTTGAGTAAGCGACCTTGAAATCGGGATTTAAAGGTTCCAATAGGTTTGTATGATGATTTCGAACTTGGGCGTATGTTCGGGTTGAGTATCAGGTGGTCCAGAAGCATTTCGGGACTTATTGTGGAAAGTTGGCAATTCGAAGGTTTTAGAATTTTCTAAGTTTGGTTTGAAGTGGACTTTGGTGTTATCGATGTCCGTTTGGGGTTCTGAGTCTTGGAATATGTTTGTATTGTGATTTATGACTTGTACGTAAAGTTTAATGTCATTCCAGAATGTTTAAGTGTAATTCGGATGCGTTCGTCGAAGTTTGAATGTTTTAAAGTTAAAAGGACAATTTGATCGCCGATTCATGGTTTTGATGTTGTTTGTATGGTTTGAGGCCTCGAGTAGATTTTTGTTATGTTTTGGGACTAGTTTATGTAATTGGACAGGGTCCTAGGGGCCTCGGGCGTGTTTCAGATGTGTTTGGTTGTATCGCGCTCTTATTTGATGCTTTAACATCGTTTATTTAGACATAAAGTGTACCATATGGATAAAACGGCCTTTCATTTGTGATTATATTGAACCATTAGATCCGTATCATAATTACAGAACCATAGTAAAATGAATCGTCGAATTCCGAGGTCATATGAGAGCGTTATGCCCATTTCTGTGCCGGGAAAGATTGCTATTTTCTGGTGCGGACTTTGTTCTTCGCGAACGCGAGGAAGGTCCCGTGAATGCGAAGAAGGAAATTTGGGTTGACAGGTCAACGCAAAAAATTGCTCTTCGCGAACGCGAAGGTATCTCACGAAGGCGAAGAACAAAAATCGCCTGGACAATGTTTAAATAAACAGACCGAGCATTTTAGTTTTGAGCATATCTTGAGTTCAGTTTGAGGTGATTTTCATGGAATTGTTCTCGTCTCAAAAAGGGGATAAATATCTTACCTTTATTTTGATATTTTTCCATGATTATTTTCATTGGTTATCATTTTTATCCGTGTTTGGATTGTAAAAAAATTGGGGGTTTGAGCCCCAAAGTTATGATCCTTGATTTGAGGGTCAATTCATGAACGAAATTAGATGAATTTTGGAATATATACTATATAAGTTATGGGTAATAATTAATTTCGATAATTTTCGGAATCCGGACGCGTGGGCCTGGGGGTTGACTTTGTTTACTTTTTTTGAGGAGTTGGTAATTGTTATAAATTGATTAATTATGGGTATTGGAGTATATCTTTATTAATTTTCACATTGTTTGACTAGTTTCGGATTGCTGAGCATCGGTTTGAGATGTTAGAGAGGAGTTGGAGCCCGTTATAGAATTTCAGAGCGAGATAAGTCTCTTGTCTAACCTTGTGAGGAAAAAATTATCACGTAGGTGTTACATTTATTATATGCTACATGTTGTGGGAGCTACACACATACGAGGTGACGAGTGTCCGTGTGTATGCTAAAATTTCTGATTATGTCCGGGTAGACTAGGATTCACGCTATGCTTTAATTATACTATTTGAGTTATCCGTGCCTGTTTAAATACTTTATTTCACATTATGACCTGCGACTAGACTCGCACAGAGCAGTGTACTCACTATTTTAAATATTCGACGAGCTACTTGATTAGCCGCGAAAAATTATGCTTCCTTTACGAATTTCTCCCGCGTTGTGCGTATTCATCAAAAAGTTTCCTTAAACTTCATAACTCACACGTTTATTTGTGAGTGGGATTAAGGACCCATTAAAGCTTCTTATTCTAATGGTATTAGGTCGTTTGCCTCGGCAGGATATTGTAACACTCTTATAGGATCGGGTCGTTCGCCTCAGTAGGATATTGTAACACACTCTTATGGGATCGAGTCGTTCACCTCGGTAGGATATTATTTTACCACACTCTTATGGGATCGGGTCATTTGCCTTGGCAGGATTATGTACCACACTCTTATGGGATCGGGCCATTGACCTCGTCAAGATATTATTGTGCCACACTCTTATAGGATCGGTCTGTTCGCCTCGACATTTATATAAAACACTCTTATGGGATCAGACTATTCGTCTCGGTAGGATATTGTAACACACTCTTATGGGATTGGGTCATTCACCTCGGCAGTATCATGTATCATATTCTTATGTGATCAACCCGTTCGCCTCGACATTTCTATAACACAAGCATTAGTTATACACACAAAAAAAAGTTATACACAAGTTGAAAAAAATATATCAAACAAGATATTAATAATGCACAAAATTAATGCTTGCATTATTTTTTCTAATACCTCGTACCAAACGATTCCTAAAAAGTCACAACATGAAGCAAGCATCAAAACCAATTTGGATGAAAATCACCTTTCAGGATTTTCAACAAGTTCTTATGGTTAGTAACCAAGTCTTCTCATATATTTCTTGAAATCTTGTCCATTTTGTTATTACCTAAATATTCACGTGTGGTGATTGACGGGCAATAACATCCGAGACACATTCATAGGGACTAATTTAACTAGGAGCGGCAAACAGATGGGTCAGATTGGATATGATTCGGGTAAAAAACGGGTAATGAAAAAACGAATAAATTATTCGCCCCGACCCATATTTAATACGGATAAAAAACGGATAACCGACGGATAATATGGATAACCATACTATCCATGCTTCTTGCATACGATTACTTTTGGGAGAATATGGATAATCATACTATCCATGACTTCTTGCATTTTGGGAGAATTCCTAGTCTCCCTAACTTTAGAACCCCAAATTTGAGACTTTACAAATGCAAAGTTAGACTCATTAGTAATAATATTGTTCTTATTCATATTTGAGCCATTTTTTAAAAGATCATTATCCAACTTATTTTTTAATAGATAATATGAATGGTTATTTAATTATTTTGGCACCCCAAGTGTAACCCAAGCATGACTGAAAATTAAAACGGTAAGAAAACAAATTAGAAAAAGGAGTAACAAAAAGTGGAGAAAAGGACAGCTTTGAAATCCGTTAGACCCCCTTTGTCATTATTTCTGTATTAAAAGAAAAGTTTCAGAAAGTCCCCTAAAAAACTCCCAAATCAAAAGTGTTTGCTACACTTATCACTGCTCTCTGCACATACACACACAGTTTTATACATACAAACAACCATACTTTTACAAATCTCGTGTTTGAAGCTCACTTTGTGTATTTATAGATCTGTTTACATGACTTGCACAAATATATACATTTATATGCACACGATTACTTGAAGCTGAAAAGTGAAGAGGGATTTATTTGGAAGTGAAGGGCTACTGAGATCAGAGATGCTTGATGGTATACTAAACCGTGGATTCAGCTCCAAATGGTTAGACTTTTTCTTTTTTTCTTTTTTTATATGGATATTCCGATTTGTGTTTTGAGTTTTGTTTTGAAATGAATGAAGCAAATCGCTGATAAAGGCAACGAGGACGCGAATCGAGGTGGTGAGACGGAGAGCAGAGGCGAAACAAAGGTTTTTGAAGGAAGATCTTGCCAAATTGCTTGATAATGGCCTCGACATTAATGCTTTTGGAAGGGTGATTTATTTCTTTTCTTTTTTTTCTTAAAAGCTTTTTCGTGCTTTAAGTTCTTTTTCTACAATAATTTTATTCCGATTTGAATTTACTGCGTTCTATCTATTTGTTTAGTTCGTTGTTTGACTGAATATTTTACTGAAAACAATTGTGTTTGGATCCATTCTTATGCTTTGAAAAGAAGTGAAAATCTAAGAGACCGTTTGGCCATGAGAAATTTTTCATTTTTTTCGATTTTTTTTTTAAACTTTTTTTTTCGAAATCACTGTTTGGCCAGAAAATTTTCAATTTTTATTTAAAGATGAATTTTGGAATTTTAGTTTTTCAAAATTTTCACTCATATCGCTCAAAAAAATTCAAAAACAAACAAAAACTATATTTATGTCCAAATTTCAAATATCATTTTCAAATTTCACTTTTTTTCAGCATTTTACAATTCTTATGTCCAAATGCCCACTAAGAACATGATGAAAATGGAATTCTGGATGGATGCAGTTTAATTGATTGGAATTCATAGCATTAGGAACTTCCTTTTAGAATCACCCGAACAAAAATATTAGTTAATGCCAGAAGAAGTATGTAATTGGATTTGGTAAAGGCAAATGAAAAGTCAAGGCTTATTGCATTCTTTCTTTTCTTTAAACACTTTTATATCCTGCAAAAATTAGAATCTAATGTGGTTTAATGATTTCTGACGAGGTGAGGCAGACTGAAGAAATTTTGCTAGGGCAGAGCCTCTTATCCTGCTATGACTTTGTGGAACAATCTTGTGAATATATTGTAAAGCAGCTCTCCTACATGCAGAAATTGAGGTATAATTACTTTCATTCTATGCAATTTTAATCTCTATAGTGGATTACACAATTATTTATAAAAAAAAAGTTGGTTAAGCAAAAAGTTTCCACTTGGGAACTTCTGGTTTGTAACAGATTTGAGTAATTCTTTTAAATAGGATACCACGAGAGATCTAACTAAATTGGAAAACGAGCTACCATAAGGCTTCAATTAAGCAAGTCGCACATGAGCCTTGTCACACCTCCTTTTTCCCTACACCACCCGTGAGGGAGTATAATAAAGGGAGTTTTTCCAATTAAAGGACAATCGAAACGGGATTTGTTTATTAAGAGATTCAGAGTCGCCACTTGGGAGATTTATGGTGTCCCAAGTCACCGGTTTGAATCTTGAATCGAGGAAAAGATTGACTCTGTATTACAGTCCGCGAACCAGAATTTTGAGTAAGGAATTCTGTTAACCCGGGAGAAGGTGTTAGGCATTCCCGAGTTCTGTGGTTCTAGCACAGTCGCTCAACTGCTATATTTGGCTGAAATCTGATTTTAATATATGTTCAAATCTATGTGCATTTTTTCCTTTTAACCGCTTTTTAATTGATTTTTAAGAAATTGAACGTCGTTTAAAACATGTTTTTGGATCACGTCACATGAAATGCATCCCGGATCCTCGACCCATTTTATTCAACGTTTTGGGATTTGAATTTCGGTCGCATGAGATGCACACCCGAATTTAGGAAGGTAAAATTATTAAAGAACGCGTCTAAAGCGACTAACATGTTATTAACTTTGCGGAAGACCATGAAAATCCGCTAAATGGCACGTCCCGAATTCTAAGTATTTTAATATAAACAATTATTGAGGGTCCCGCAATTTATATGTTCTATTTAGCGAGGCTCGTCTCATTTTATTATTTTTAGGTCAATCCTAAAGTGACTATGATTTTTCTATTTATTTTGCCTCTAAAAATAACGAAAAGGTCCTAAATAATTTGCTATTGGACCAGGCAAGAATTTTGCGCCACGGTCCAGCCATTGGGCTCCAAGGTAAATCCGACAAAAATGAACTATAACCAGGCCTATGAGAATCATGCTAATCTTGCTAAAAGCCTTGGCCTAGGCCCAAATATACACATACAATAAAGCAGGACCTGGGCCGCTCAAAATAATACTGGAGCCTACACTATGTAAATGGGCTGTCAAGCCCCAGCCGTTAAATTAAACCAAGACTCAATTCAGTTTGTACAAGTATAATGCACTGAAAGTTTTAGACCATTACAATTAATGAACTAACTCAACAAAAATGAACAATTATTCTCTGATTTTACCCCAGCTCTTATGCTATCTGAAAATTACCAATCCAAGTTCATGTATCTATCATATTTAGAACCGTTGTTCATGCTGTGAATTAACACCGACAATCATGGAAAAGCTTAACTAGTTGAAGTGATTAGCTATTATACTATGCCATTAACCCAATTAATCAAGTCCGATCTTATGCTTGCTTATATTACTCCTACTGTCATGCGTGAACTCCTAAATATAATTCCAACCAAACATGATATTAATTGAACATGGGCTACCATTAACAGATCAACTAAAATATTTGAGACAAAATGATGATGATTATCGACTTAAACTACCAATATACTACTTATCAATCCTAATTCAATTTCCGAAACAATAGTTAATATGGACATGGCTGACCTACAACAGTTCTTTAATTAGCAAGGCTATATGAAACGAAAACAACTGATATGGCTAATGGACAATTACTGCCTTTGATAGTTCGAACAGTCCCATACACATTGATCCAGCCCACTGTTTTGACTACAAATATAAATCTAACTACTCAAGCACGCTTAACAGTCCAAATGATCAAACTTATGCCTAACCCATCAATCCAAGTTTAATCAAAGCTCAATTAGCAAAACAGAAATTAACTGAATTAAACTATGACTAAAAAAAGTAGATAAACAGATTCAGCAGACGAAGAACAACGAAATTCCATTTCCACTCATTATCATACATCAACATCACCATGGTTCAAGACGTGTACCTGGATGATAAAAATAGAAGAAGATGAAAGAGAAATCAGTAGCAGCAGATAATACCAACAGCAGCAATAAAATTCAGAACAGCTCAACACCAGTTTTAAACCAGAATAGCACTCGACCACAGTTCAGACAATTGTAAAATTGAACAGCAATACCAAACCAGAAACACACTCAAGCACGGTGGGAAATGATTTGTAAAATCCAACAGTAATAGCCAACACCCTAAAGATTCAGCTGAAACTTGAATTAGACCAAAACTTCAATGGAACAGTGTCAATGGGACAAACTGACTGCCTAAAAACTGATTCCAAGACCTTCTCTAACTGATTCAAAAAAAACCTCTCAATGGAACAGTAAGACAAGTGTATATGTAGGCATTCTCAGTCTGTTTTCAGTTTCAAACTGATCTTTCAAAGCTCTCAAAGAATTCCCTGGAAACTCCACTCTCACAATTAGTCCTGCTTTTCAAAGGAAAATTGAATGCCTTCTCTCTCTATTTCTCTCACACTGATTTCAGACCCCCTTACTCTGTCCTAAATCCTCTCATTTATACCCAAAACAGACTCCTCTTTCCAGCCTGTTTTACCACTGACCTATTAAGAAAATGAAGCCCATGATATTCCCTGAGCACCCCACTATTAAGTGTGCCATTTCATTGTTTAATTCAATTGTTATGGGTGCCTATTTGTTTAATCACTCCCTTAAAACCTCCCCATTATGTTTTGTTCCCCACTATTATTAAACAAATACATTAGTTTAATGGCACATTAGTGCTTACTGGCAGCCCACTCAATCATTTCAAATTTCAAGTCCAAATTACCCCCTGAACTTACTATGAATTACTGTCCTACCCCATTAGCCATACCAATTCACCTAAATAAGAAACCTAACCACTGATTAACTAAGGCTGAATTTAAACTCAAGTTCAATTCATATCAGAACCCAAACATAGCATTACGATGAACATCAGATTAAAACAAATAGCATCAAAACAAAGGTCAAGGATTCAATGATTCAGAACAAGGTTATATTGACTACTAAAGTCAAAACTTCAAACCACAATTGACACGGATACATGGGAGTAAACTAACTACATTTAGAACAAATCACAATTTCTAAACTAAACTTAGACAAAATGAAGCGATATTGACACTATTCGAGGAGAGGGGTCGTGATTCGAAGGAAACCAATGGTGTCTTAGTGGTGAGGGAGGTCCAGGGGTCAAGGGGTGTTGATTTGGGGTCGATAGGATGAACTAGGGTTAAGGTCAGTTCTCTGATCTAAGATTCGAGGGATTTGGGGATGATTCGAAGAAAACGGACGGTGGATTCGGAGACAGGAAGGTGAGGGGGTTCTATGGTGTGAAGAAGGTTTTTGGCCCACCAAAACCGCCGTGAGGCGATTTCCGGTGGGCGGAATACGGTGGTAAGAGGCGGAGGGAGACGGGCCTGTCTCTGAAGTGTTAGAGCCGAAGAGGGGGGTTCTTGGGGGGGCTGGGTCTCTTGGAAATATATATACGAGATAGATCGATTAATCTGGGCCGTTGGATGATGAGATCCAATGGCTAAGATTAGATGATTTAGCCTGAAACAAGGTCGTTTAGGGTGTAACGGGGACTGGGTCGGACCGGGTACAGGGAACGGGTCATGGGGACAATTTGTGACCGTTGGATTAGGATCAAATGACGGCTGAGATCCA
>MU699549.1:59411-71641 GCA_026770625.1 Nicotiana glauca | reverse complement strand
AACTTAATTATTCCTAATTGTAAAGTTAAATCCTAAATGCAAATGCAACATATTTTTGTATTTTTTATTATTTTAACAAATAAACATGCACAGACAAATGCGAACAATAAAAGAAAAATAATACAAAATCCACAAAAATCGCAAACGACACGAAACTATTTTATTTTGAATTTTCTGGGAGTAGTCCTCGTAGGGCAAAAATCACGTGCTCACAAGCCTTTACACGAGTCATGATGCAACACAATGCAAAAGGACTTGGTAGTTTCTTGAAACCTTATGAAGAATGTGAATTCAATTTGTTGAACTTGCTTAAATATTCATATTTGGTAGTTTGTTCTTACTCAAAGTGATAAACAATATTTTCATGTAAAATTAACTGGCTAAAAGGGGTAACTACCCAATGTACGGATCGCCCACTGGTCCATGTATTTTATTTCAAGCTCAACCAGTTGTTTGGTGCCTTTTCTTAAAAGGAAAGGCCAGATTAGTACCAAATACATCATCATAGACAATATTCTTTTCTGTAGATTGGGCCTAACTATCTTTAATCTGGAAGTGCCATCTTATTGCAAACTGGACCATAACTTATCAGCATCTTATGTTGGGACGAAGGTGACATGGCATAGACTTTGAAAGATCCATCAATTGACTGATGGAAATTCTCAGAAAGTTCCGCACTTCTTACCATCAATGAACGTTAGTAAGTTAAATGTCAAGTAGAGCGTGGTTGAGTTCACCGGTTTCTTACCGTTTCACTTTTTTCTAGTCATTTAAGCAGTATAATCTGATCTCCAACCAAGGTGCTCCCAGTGAAATGCCTTGTTGACTAGACAAACCAAAGTTTCTCCATACATCTTCATTTTTAATGGGACTGTACTGAAACTTCCATTCTGTGCTAAATCTAGCTTGTGTAAGGCTTTAAAGGTTAACCGTAAATTGTATCCTTAAATATTGCCTCTTTTAGAAGGTCTTACGGTGGGTTCTTGTCTCTTTAGAAAGATCTTACAGTGAATTACAACCGTTTCACTTCTTTTTTTAACACACTGATTATGACTATTGGACATCGCAACTGGCCAAAGAGGTGAAACTTGTTTGAGAAAATGGGCCTTGGGTTTGTTATCAACTCAAAAGTGAGCTCATGCGATGATGATTGCCCAAGATTACATAAGAGACGACAACCCCCTCAACCATTGTGGGACACTTAACAACACCCCATGCTGAGCTGGACATCTGGTGCTTGGACAATATAAATGGGAGCCCAATTTTGGATAAACCAAGAATAGGAGGAATGGTCTGGTTTTGGTTCCATATTAAGAAAATAGACCTTGGGCCTAAGTCCAGTTTTCTCAAAAGTGAGCTCATGCGATGATGATTGCCCAAGATTACATAAGAGACGACAACCCCCTCAACCATTGTGGGACACTTAACAACACCCCCATGCTAAGCTGGACATTTGGTGCATGGACAATATAAATGGGAGCCCAATTTTGGATAAACCAAGAATAGGAGGAATGGTCTGGTTCTGGTTCCATATTAAGAAAATAGACCTTGGGCCTAAGTCCAATTTTCTCAAAAGTCTATTTGAGGCGCATTTAAGCCTTGAAGCTCAAAGAAACTCAAGGCAGATGTTTTGTCTCACTTAGGTTGCACTTTAATGTAGATAAGGCACTAAGGCATGCACCTCAGTGTGCATAAGTTCTATCTTGAATATAGCGGGTACTAAGCAACAAATATGTTTGACATAAAGATATATTAATTAATAAGGAAATCATTATTAATGAAGTTGTCACTTTTTTCTCGCATTATAAATATATTTTTATTTTTTCTTCATTGCGCCTTTTTTAACTGAAGCTCACACTTTAATTGCGCTTAATACCAAATAGACCTCGACCACTTTTTAGCATTTTTTGCCTTTGACAACACTGGGCCTAACTCAATCGCAAAAGGTAGCTCATGGGGTGAGAAAACCCAAGATCATGTAAGGAGACAACAACCTTCCCTTGACCGATGCAGGACACTTTAACAAAACCATTGTTCCCCAAATATGATAGTAAGTAATTGGCACATACTGTCTATATCCAGGGACTGTCCTGAGGACTGCAGAGAAGCTGTGGCATCATTGATGTTTGCTGCAGCAAGATTCTCAGATTTGCCAGAATTGAGAGAGCTAAGGGATTTATTTCAGGAGAGATATGGGAACTCCTTAGAATGTTTTGTTAACCAGAAGGTGATTTGTTTATTATACTGTCCTGCACATCTTGTTTTATCTCTCTTTTATATCTGACTTCCTTCAGTGCAATTAGTTTGTCGAGAAATTATCTTCAAGACCCCCTGCAATGGAGAAGAGAATTCAGTTGTTGCAAGATATAGCTTTAGAATTTTCTATAAGGTGGGACTCCATGGGATTTCAACAAAGGATGGCACTTGCACAGGTACATCTTTTTTGTTCAAAACTGAGATTACCATTGGCTGCTAAAAGGTGTAAAATTGTTGTTAGTGTTTGCCTCCAAAATGAACGTTCATCCTTAAGTATCCTAATTTGCTACTTCATTCAACAAGTGTGTGGGGAAATGAAATATAACTTTTCCCCAAATATACATACAAGTGAAGTTTCACCATTGCCTTTTCCTTGATTATTGTAGGCCAAACCAAACAGGAGTGGATCTTCACATTCTTCTACTGGCAACCACATCCTACCAAATGGCAAGGGTTGTGGTTCAAAAACTGATAAACTCGATGTTGCACTTGGTGAAAGGCACAAGGGCTTTAATGATCTACATAATATACAGAATGGCAGAGATGGAATTGTCTTAAAGAAAGAGCAGCGGGATCTTCATTCCTCTGAAACGAAAGAATCAAGTATGCATGGAAATAAACCGCTGATAAAGCAGGAAGCTAGTTATTCCAAGGGGCGAAAACATGATATGTTGTTTGATAAAGAGGTGGAACAGGCGAGGACAAGAAACAAAGCAGTCCTAGAGAAAGATGATAATTCAATAAAGAAAGCAAAATCTGGCAGTTCATCACATGGGGAGAGGCTAGAAAGTTTTGATAATAAATTCACTAGATACAATGAAAATCATGGTCAGATTCTCATGGAAAGATCAGAGGGTAGGGGACTCCCTTTCAAAATTGATGTCTCTTCTGCTTGGAACACAGCCATTGAAAAGAATACTGTTAACTCAACAAGAATGGTTCAGCGGGAAAATGGAAATAGGTTGACATCCTATGCCAACCCTGCTCTTCCTCCACCATATATTAAGTCCAAAGAGAAAGCCATTCCTCCTCCCTATGTAAAACCAAGTGATTGCAAAGAACGAGCCCATAAGGGTTCTAAGCAGTCTGCTACTGAATATGATGGGCATTTCAGAAGTACCTCTCCATGCTATAAACTTGATACAAACAAGACCAATAAAGAATCAGATCTTCCTGATCATGAGGCTCAAACTATTAAACCCCCTGTACTAAATAGTCACGGTCATGAGGATGAATTCTCTCATAATGATGGTTTGACCTTGCCAAAACCAAGATCTGTAAGGAGAAAGCACCATAAATCAGTGTCAAATCGCGGCGAAGAGGGGAAGTCTGAAGATGCCAGAGTGGTCAAGAAAAGTTCAAGTAGCCGAAGAAGGGAACATTCGAGGAAAGGCTTGCAGATTTTGTTTGAGGATGAAAGCCATCAGAAAGATGATGAGGAAAGAATGATAGATAAACTGTTGCTGCATTACAGTAAAAAACCATCAAAATGTGTTGTGGAAACTCCGAGGAAAAAGCCACAAGCTCATCTTTCAGATCTGACAACTCCTGATACTGGTGAATCCTCAAATAGTCAAACCAACAGAGATCAACATGAAATGGGATCAGATATGCTTCCTTTCCCCAAAAGATCTATTTCCCTCCCACATGAGCAAACTGCTCCATCAGAGGCAACAAAGGTATTTGCTCGTGCCAATTCATTTCAGCCAGACAACCAGGCATGTCATGTGCATCCAAAACTACCAGATTATGATGATTTGACTGCCCGATTTGCTGCTTTAAGAGGCCGATAATTTTAATATAGGTTAACCTTGGGGAATGGAACCTGTTACCTCTTCACATTCATTTACACAGGTTGATCTTGTCCTTATCTGTTTACTGACTGGAACCTGTTAACTTGCAACCTGTATTACTTGACAACCTGTACCCAAAATATTCATCTTGATGTTCTCATAGGCACAAGTTTCCGAATACTACAGGTAGGAGGCCTAGAGCTGCATCATATAACATGTTTCATGACGTAAATGATGTCCATGCACATTTACGGCTTTAGCTGTTCCTTGCTCTAAATCCCATTTATGTACAAGTTGATTGTAAAACCGTAACCATTCATGATTCATATGTAGCCTTGATCTTTGAGGCTATGAGATTCTTTGAGTTACTATTCCTATGTATGTGTGCCCTACAGGAGTGCTGCTTTCGTGGACGTTAAGATAAAGTTGTCTTTTGTGTTAAAGATTGAAAATACTATTTCCTCCGTTCCATTCTATGTGAACCTATTTCCTTGTTGTATGTTCCAAAAAGAATGACCCCTTTCTAAATTTAGAAACAATTTAACTTAAATTTCCAATTCTACCCTTAATGAGAAATTTTTATAACCACACATATTCTGCACCCCTTTCTGACATGTTTATGACCACAAATTTCGAAAGTTTTTATTTTTTCTTGAAATTTATGTCCAGTCAAACATGTTCACATAAATTGGAATTGAGGGAGTATTGAAGGAAGCATTTGACTGGTATTATTTGTTTAGTGGCAGCTTAGACGTGGAGCACAGACAAATGGTTTGTTTTCCTAAAAAGTTGGCCAAATTGACTTGCTGTCAGAAAGCCCTCGTTTGCTCAGAGCAAAAGCTTTGGCTTGTACTTACGAAAGCTTTTCTTCTATCTGGCATTGCTTTTCTCAACTCACAGACGAGTAAAAATGTTATTTTCCCGCCAAAATTTCCTCCTCACGCTTCCGAAGTCACTTTTATTTTACAAGATTCTCTTGTTTCTCAACACTCATATCAGCACACTGAGAAAGGGGGGGGGGGGTTAGGGTAGAGGGTTAGGTAGCCGAGCTTTGTCATTGTTTGTTATAGTTGCTTTAGTACATCACTTCGTGTCTTTTGTGTATGTTCGTATTTCTAGACTTCTATTATTACTTTTTGTTGCCTTCGTTTTGGTTTTCTATTTGCACTACCTAGTGCTAGTTTTGTGTTTTCGCTTGGTTTTCTGATTGGTTTGTTTATCTTAGGCGAGGCAGAGGGAGGCTTAAGAAGTATTGGGGAGAGGTGATTAGGCAGGACATGACAATAATGCGGATTTTCGAGGACATGACCCTTGATAGGAAAGTCTGGAGGTCTAGTATTAGGGTTGTAGGAGAAGGGCTTCTAGAGCTTTTCGTACTTCTTTCCCGGGGCTAGGTGGGGTTTGGTAGGGCCCTCCATAGATGTCTTGCGTTTTGTATCGTGCACCCAATGGTAGTTACTGATAGATGTTATTGCATGCCTTTTAATTTATGGTTTGTGTAGTTAACTATTTATGCGATTTCTGCTGGAGTCACTAGTGCTCTTTTGCTTTTCTTTTTCTTTCTCCTCCTCTTTCTCTTCCCTTTCTCCTGAGCCGAGGGTCGATTGGAAACAACCTCTCTGCCCTTTCGGGTAGGGGTAAAGCCTGTGTACGTATTACCCTCCCCAGAACCCACCTTGTGGGAATATACTGGGTAGTTGTTATTGTTGTTGTTTATCATTGCCCCTTCCTTTATCTTTTATGAGCCGAGGTCTACCGGAAACATCCTCTTTGCCTTCTTAGAGGTAGGGTGTGATATGCGTACATATATATATATATATATATATATATATATATATATATAAAGAGAAAGAATGAAGGGTAGTCCAGAAGTTGTAATGGCAGCAATATTAGTAATGGTGGTGAGCCTCGCTATAGTTTTAGGCCTTGTCTTGGTTCTACTTGCTGAGCTCTACTGCTCACTCTTCATTCGTCAACGACTACAGCTCCAAAAGACACCTCTTAATTCCACCACCTCCGCTACTGCGGCCCAAAGCTCCAAGGAACCACCCCGGCAACAACAAAACCATTCAACTGGTTCAACTCTCAGTGACTTCTATGCGCAAGGGGTTCTTCATGCTCCTAGAAACTCTTATTCCTTCAGTTACTCACAACGACAAGTTCGACCTTGAGATGCAAAGCTCTCCACAATTCTCCTCCATTCATCATCAAGTTGGGCTTATTTTTTCTTCATCACATTCCCATCCCTTCATTTCGAATTTATACCCTAAACTAGTCCATCAATTTCCACTCCAGTGCAGCACTAGTAGTGACATTGAAGGAGTTGACAGTGGTGCTACAAAGAAGCAATTAGTACACATATCCAATCCCATTTACGATAACGAAACCTGCAGGCCTAGCAGAGATGATACTGTATTTGAAACGCCTGGTTCATCGCCTTCACGTCTCGAAACAATTCATTCTTCTGGGGAAGACGACAATGGTGGTGTCCAATCATCATTATCTAGTCCCTCTTCACTCCCATTAACTCCAATGAAGAAACTTCCAGCTGTGGCATGTTCAGTTTCACTAAGAGATGCTAGGTCACTCGGCACTTCTCGAACTTCCAACAGTAACAACACCTCGTTATCCTCAGGATCTCCTTGCACTTGTCCTTCATGGTGAATCAAAAACTAGTTTAGGTAGTTTATGTTAAAGAATGCGGTCATTCATTAGGCCTTTGTTCTAATGTTATTTCGCCGTCTTGTGAGCTGCACTAGTGTGTGGTTAATTGGTTTTGCGTAGTATTAGTTGTCAATATTGTAACAGGGATGCAAACGAGTGCTGACAAAGACTAATATTAGACTCATTGGAAACTTACAAAGTTTGAGGCGTGTTAATGGGGGCGCTTAAACCAATTTCATGCCTAAGTGTTCCTTTCTGCTTTCTTTCTAACAAAGAATGAATTTTAATTTCTTGTTTTTAGATAAGCCTGCTTGTGCATTGTCTCCCTCTTTATCTGACCGAAGGAAACAAGCATATCTGTTTTCCCTTTTCTTAATGCAATGGGGGTGTTGGGATTGAAAAGGTGCATGTGAAGATGTGGTGGACCAAAAGAAGAGGCAACAAATATCTCCGTTTTTCATGAGAAGGGACCTCTTTGTGCTGATTTCGATGAAGTTTTTTGATTTCTCGCCCGGTATTCGGTACCCACATTGGGGTCCGATTAATCCGGATTCGCGCCTGGAAGTTCCACATTGAAGGATAAAGCGCTCCCTAACAAAGACAACTCCATACCCAGGGGCTCAAACTCGAAACCTCTGATTTCGATGAAGTTGGGACAAGAAAACTAAAGCTTAAGGCCATCTCCAACGCTTGCTTTCATTTTCTCCTCCAAAATGCAGTAAAGTTACTATAACCATTACTCCATTTTTTACGCCAAAAAAAGAATTTTCCATTTTATAGTCTTCTTTCTGTTCAATATTATATTATTATCTTTTATTTTCTTAGTTCTATTAATTCAATCTATCTTTTTTTCTTTCTTACATATTCATCAGATATAATTTAATATAAAATTATTTTATACCATAAACTTGTAAATAATATAATTTGTATGAAAATATTATAGATTATATATATTAACGGATAATTCAAATAAAAGTGAAATCATTGAGTTACAAGATAATTCAATACATATTACATTATGGTCAAATTCATATTAAATATTACATAATTCAACTTTCACCTCTAGTATGCTCCTATAAATGATCTATTAATGCAATACGAAGTGCAAAATGAGCATCTTTGTCCTTAATTTTTTTGTGTCGAGCTAAAAATTGCTCAAATCGATGATTTTTATCTACTACCATTTCTACCGTTGGAGGTGGACATTCCCAATCATCTTGAATTGGTGCATTAGGATCACACTCATCCTATTATCATGTTGTGCAGTATAATACATGTCGTTATTTTTTTGAGATGATTATATAGTTTTTGTATAATTATAACTTATAATAAAATTAACTTACAGTTTTACATAAAAATAATTAATGCATGAAAATTAATTTATCAAAATTATACGCCAAAGTTAAGATGTAAAATTAATATTATAAAGATATTACATAAATATAATTAGGTATATATAAAGAGATAAATTAAAAGAGTTAAATAATAAAATAATCATGAATAGTAATGGAGGAAATGAATAATGTACCTCTATATTTGGAGTAACACTATTCATCCTCCATTTTGAGGCAAAAATGGGGAGCCTTGGAACTCCATTATGACAAAAGTTGTCCCCAATATGAAGAAATGGGGGAGGGTTAGAGATGATCTAAGAGAAGAACCTTGTGGGGTCTGCTGTCCTCTCAGAAAAGGGCGACTCTTGTTGGTTTCGATGCATTGCATGAACCCCCATGAAATAAAGAAGCTTCATTATCTGACATGAACTGATACTTTCGTTTGAGCTGCCACTATTTTCTTACTCCCTTGTTTCAATTGTCAGTCTATTTGATTGGACACAGAGCTAAAAAGAAAAAAAGAGAAGACATTTGAGTTTGTGGTGTAAAATTAGTCACATATATTTTGTATGGATATAAAATATTGCATAAAGATAATTTTTTTTTCAAATATAGAAATGAGTTTTAGTACGAACTAAAAAGAAAATAAATTCACATAAATTGTGTTACGACCCAAATCTACCATGTCGTGATGGTGCCTAACGTGAAACTAGGCAAGCCAACTCTTTTATCACAAAACAACCCGATATTTCAAAATAAATATTTCTTCAAGCTATTTAGTTAATAAAAATTCAAAATATATATCTGAGTAACAAAGTGCGGAAAGAAAAGCCCGACATTGGGGTGTCACTAGTCATAAGCGTCTACTAGAAACTGTCCAATAAAACTAATACTAATATAGTCTAGAAAATAACTAATAACATCTAAAGGAAGATAGGAGGGAGAAGAGAAGGGCTGCGATCGCCATGCAACTACCATGCTAACTCCACGGATCCGTGACGGATGAAAATCAACAATCGCTAGCACGTCCAGCAACCCCTGGATCTGCACACAAGGTGCAAGGATAATGTGAGTATACTAATTCAGTAAGTAATAAAGGTAAATAAAGACTGAGCAGTAGGAAATACATAAAGTCCACATCATGAAATCTCAGTAAATACAACATGCTTTCAAATTAGTATGTGAGTCAAATCATCTCGTTTGAAAATCCAGTTTTCGGTAAAAAAATCATTTGAAGATATTTTTCAACATGGTCTTAATGCAAAAGAGAGTAACAGTGATGAAAATCATAAATCTCCCCTCGGGCAAACATCGCTCGTATACATCCCCTCGGGCAACATAAATCATAAACCACCCCTTGGGCATAACATCACTCAGAATTAGCCCCTCGATCGAACCTCACAGTCACTCGTATACAGCCCCTCGAGCATATCACATAACACTAACTCAGGGTATCCGCGCTCACTTGGGGTGTGCAGACTCCGGAGGGGCTCCTACAGCCCAAGCGCTATAACAAGCCACCTCGTGGCATACGTAAATCAGGCCCTTGGCCTCTCATAATCATAAATAAGTAACAACATGCTGTGGCGCAGCCCGATCCCATAATATCCTTACAAGAACAGGCCCCCGGCCTCACTCAGTCATGAACCTCTCAAGCCACTCCGGCTATCAGTAAAAATCAGGGTGCTCAGCCCAAAATAATATTTTATATGCATCAAAACGATGTAATAAAGACTAAGTTATGAAATCGGTAAATATAGCATGACTAAGTATTGATCTTAAACCAAAACAGTGAGAGGACAATAAGAAAAGGTCCCTAAGGGTCCAAACAGCTTTGGCACAAGGCCCAAATATGGCATTCAACCCAATTTATATAAATTTCTTCTAAATCACATAAGTATCATATAGTTTCAGTCAAATACTATATAGCCCCGGAAATTTTTTCGAGTAATTTAAGATTTCACCGTGCCAAGGTAGGCTAAATTATTTTATTTCAAGTGAAAATGAGGATTTATGATATTATGGATATCAATTGGATATGGTAATAAGTGTATAAGTCGTATTATAAATGATTTGGGGTCTAAGGAGAGGCCTAAGTCTAAGCCAAGTTGGAAAATTGCATATTAGACGAAATATGTAAATGAGTGCGCATAATACCTTAATTTGAACGATCATATCTCCAGTTATATAAGGATTTATGTGATGCATAACCTATCAAATTAAATCCTTTTGAGTCTAGTTTCCAACGCAACAAACCGTTCATCATTTGGAGGTGTATACAGAAAGTTATGACCATTTTACTGAGCATGTGTCACTTGCGCGCCCAGATGCGCGGTCGTGCTAGTGGACACGCATATTGCGAAGTATTCTGCCTTTGGACGCGCATATATTAGCGCGCCCAGGTGCGCGGCAGCGCTAGTGAAAGGATTCTAAATACCCCAAGACTGGGTATAGAGGGTTCCCAAGTCATTTTTGGAGCAAGGGCTTGCTCTCTCAAGAGGGATCCGTCCCACTCTTCATTTCTATGATCCAAGGTAAGATTTTTAGAGTATTTTGAGTTGATTACTACTCCTAAACACTTATATTAACATGGATTGATCTTGCAAATCCATAGATTTTCATTCAAATCTTTGAATTTATCAAGAACACCACAAGTGGGGATTCTTAAAATTCTTACTACAAGAGGTATGTCTATCATCTCCAACTACTCTATGGTGATTATTTATATATGATAGATACATTAGAACTCATGGGATGATGATTGAAATCCATAAGTGCCTAACCTAGGTTGTGTTAGTTGTAGAGATTGTTAAATGAGTTAATTAATAAAGTTGATGGTTGGGTATGAACGAATGGTCGTATATATATGTTGTTGGAAGTTATAAATTGGTTAGGAATAATGGTAGGGTGAATTGTTGGTTAATGGTGATAGTTGGATGAACCAATACTATGTTTATGAGCTGAAAAGATTTACACCTACAGGGTGTTTGATAATATGCCTAAATGGCATAAGTTATGGAATTTATTACTAATATTGGCCCTATTGAATGTTGAATTGTAGATTGAAGTTGCTTAATTGTATTGGATCCTTATAGTGTCATTAATGGGCGAATATGAGGTATGTATGGCTAAAACTCCATCTTCTTTGAAATTGAGCTCCCATGGTGTCCCTGCGTATGTTATAAGTCCGGAATTTGATTTATGTAGTATTCATTATTTCAATGTACCTCAATGTGTTTGATATGTTATTCTGAAAAAAAAAAGAGGGAATTATGTGCTAAAATGCCTAGACTTCAAGTCAAGTTTAAAGTGAGACTTTGATGCCAAATTGTGTGAGAAAACTCGTTATGGTTGATCCTCCAAATTGTTCTTATGTGTACCAAATGTATTTGATTGATTGTTTCTAGTTGTTGGTAATGTACAAAGATGTTTGGAAGTGAAGTAAGTGACTATGTAAATGTGGTAAGATTGAACTTTGGATTCTTGTTGTTATTGGTACTTTGCATGAGTTGGTGTTGTCACCCTATAATTGTGAAATATGCATTCCAATATGATCAAGATGCTATTGTTGATAACTTAAAAAGAGCGCAAGGAGCATGAATCATGTATTGAAATGCTAAGACCTTAAATTGAGATTGAGTTGCATATCTTATGCCAAACTATGTGAAATTCTCTATGTGTAGAGATGTTTGAAGTAATCAAATGAATTTGGAAAATAGAGTGTGGCCAATATGCCGAGAACTTGAATTATAATTGTATAATGTCATGATTGAAAAAGAAGGATTCAAGAATATTAGTGTAATTATTTGCTTATTCCTTTGATGTGTGTTTTTATTGCGGGTTGGTGTACCCCCTCTATTGATTTGGAAGAGCCCCTGGTGTTTAAAGTTCCATTGTCAATAAACTTGAGGTGCATGATCTCTGAGATATTGTATATGCCGAGGATTCATGGTTCCTCTCATGTGTACTTGACATCTTGAATTGAATGGCTTGTTGTTGAAATTGATAGTGATATGAAATATGTGAAAATGATGTGAAATGTGGGAAATAAAAAATTGAGTTATGAAATATGGCCTAGTGCCAAGTATGCTGCAATGATTATGGCCCCATGTACCGATTAATTGATATGTGGAACCTATGGACGGACTATGAAACGCATAGGGGTATAATATAAAATGTGGAA
>MU699549.1:6025-45499 GCA_026770625.1 Nicotiana glauca | reverse complement strand
GGAACCTATGGACGGGCTATGAAACACATAGGTGTGTAACATGATATGTGAACCCTATGGACGGGCTATGAAACGCATAGGGGTCTAATATAAAATGTGGAACCTATGGAAGGGCTATGAAACACATAGGTGTATAATATGATATGTGAACCCTATGACGGGCTATGGAACACAACCTAGAGGTATGGAAATTATGTGAAAGCTATGTGATCCATTTTATTTGTTGATGTGGGGATTGTTAAAGCTTTTGATTTACTTTTATGATCTCTTTATTCTTGTTTGATAGTTCTTTCTAATTATATGGTATTTAGTTATATATACCAGTACAATTCAAATGTACCGACGTCCCTTTTGCCGGGGGCGCTATATTCGTGTTATGATTGTAGGTGGTTATATAGCAGGTAATTCAACTTATCGACAGTAGTGCCTCCTCTCCATCCCATCAGTTGCATTGGTGAGCCCCACTTCCTCTTGGGGTCATGTGTGGTTCATGCCACCTTCATTTGAGTTTATTGTGTATTGTAAGGTATAGTCGGGGCCTTATTGCCGGCAAGTATTGGTTGAGTTCCTAGTATTCATAGAGGTTCCGTAGACACAATGTGGGTGGTGTACAAAAAGTATTTTGGATAGTAACTATACGGTTCAGAATCGTGGTCCACGTTGGTAAATATTGTATGTATTTTTGCAAGTACTTGGTATCAAATGTTGGAAATGATAAAAAGTAGAAATGAACTCAAGTTGTAAGTTTATGCTTAAGTCTTAAATTTCTATTTCAGAAGAATAATGTGTATTGGAATCACGGGGTAACGCGTGGGATAAGAAAGGCAATTCCAGGTCCTCTTGACTGGGGTCCTCCGGTTGAGCGCCGGTCGTGTCCCTCGATTTTGGGGCGTGACGAATACGCCACTCAATAGTTGCTAAGGGACAGTCCAAGTTACAATTCCCAACAGTTCACGCCCACACGCTCGTCACCAAGCATGTGCGTCACTTCAAAGTAGTAAAATAATGCACAATTCGGGGTTTCATATCCCCAGGACTAGATTTACAATCATTACTTACCTCAGACCGGTCAAATCCCTACTCTGCGATGCCCTTGCCTCTGGAATCGGCCTCCAAATGTACAGAATCTAACCAAAAGCAGTACAATGCAATCAATATAGGCGAAGGAACCAATTCCATACAACATACTAACGATTTAGACAAAAATCTCGAAATTCAGCCAAATTCGGCCCTCGGGCCCACGTCTCGAAATCCGACAAAAATTACAAAACCAGAAACCCCTTTCACTCACGAATCTATCCACACCAAATTCATCCAAATCCGACAAAAATGGTCCCTCAAATCCCCAAATTAAACTCTCCAATTTCTAAGCCCTAACCCCTCATTTTCATCCCTAATTTCTACTAATCACATGCTTAAAAAACTAAAGATACCATAATCACGAGTATTGAGCTCAAGTAACTTGCCTCAATGTAAACCCCCTTGATTCCCACTTCAAAACCCTCCAAAAAGCTCCAAGTCCGAACAAGAATGGTGGAAAATAACTCAAATTTCGCGAATGGTTCAATTTATACCTTCTGACCAGGCATTTACGCACCTGCGGCCCTTTACCCGCATATGCGGGACCGCTTCTGTGGTTCAAACAACTGCATCTGCAATTTCCACTTAAATTTCCAAGACTGCATCTGTGCCCAGGTACCGCACCTGCGGGCCCGTAGATGCATCAAACTCACCGCATCTGCGGCTCTTCTCTTAGCCCTCCAATTCCGCATCTACGGCTTCCCCTACCGCATCTACGACCTCGCACCTATCATCCCCAATCCGTAGGTGCGGAAACATCAGAAGCAACAGCAGCTTCAGGTGCACAATTCCATTTCCAATTCCTCCGTTAACCATTCGAATTCATCCCGAGGCCCTCGGGACCTCAACCAAAAATACCAATAAGTCATATAGCAACATACAAACTTAGTCGAACCTTCAGAACACTCAAAACAACATCGAAACACCGAATTACCCTTGGATTCAAGCCTAAGAACTTCTAAACTTCCGAATTTCGCAAGCGATAAACCTATCAAACCTCGTCCGAATGACCTGAAAGTTTGCACATACATCACAAATAACACTACGGACCTATTCCAACTACCGAAATTTCATTTCTACCACGATATCAAAATTTCAACTACCGACCGAGAATTGCCAAATTTTCAGTTTTGCCAATTCAATCCTAATTCTACCACGGACCTCAAAATCATATTCTGGACGCGCTCCCAAGTCCAAAATCACCTAACGGAGCTAACCAAACTATTAGAATTCACATCCAAGATCGTTCACACATAAGTCAACATCCGGTTGATTTTTCTAACTTAAACTTCTAAATTGGAGACTAAGTGTCTCATTCCACACCGAAACTATTCCGAACCCGAACCAACTAACACGATACGATGAGATACAACTGAGGAACACATAAGGAAGCAAAAATGGGAAAAACGGGGCTACAATTCACGAAACGGTCGGCTGAGTCGTTACAAATTGAGTTGGAGGGATTATTATTTATAAGAATTACAGTTTATATTGTTAGGATGTTATCCTCAATTTCTAATTTATTAGGACTCTCTTTCTTGAAGGAAGGAAAAATGACTTCTAAAAGGAATAAATTTTCTTTATATATATTATCTTTTTCTTGGAGAAGAAGTATTGTACTTCTATAAATTGACGTTTTCTTCTCACAACAAGAACAACAATAGCATCCACAATGTAATTCTTATGAGAATCATATTTATGGGAGATTATTCTCTCAAAAATTTGTTCTTTTTTAATAATAGTGATATATCGACCAAACCATAATAAATTATTATGCCTAGTTTAGTATATTTTTTTTATACTCTGATTTATCGTCCATCAAGTTTTTTATTATTAACTTCCGCATGCACCTTGTTATTTTGATCCCAACAAGTGGTATCAGAGCCAATGATTCGAAGCAAGATCAAAGACAGATTCAGGGGGGTTCAAATCAAGCCGCAACTAATTTGATGATACTGAAGGTTTATCCAAAAAGTTTAAACGTGATGCTACATTTGGAGATAAATTACAATCACAAATATTCAAAACTTCTGCTGTGCATATTTTATAGAAATAAAAACTCTTTTTAAACCCATATTTGGGCTCCTTTTAACCAATGTCAGTTTTAACCCATGCCTACTTTTAACACATGAGTTCCTTTTAGTCTATGTCAGTTTAAACTAGTGATGACAAAATGGTTAAAAGAAAATAATTATCCACCCTTATTATCCATTACAAAATGGGTTGGATGAAGAATTTTTTAAAAATAAGTCTAATATGGATAAGAACCATATTATCCACTTAGAAAATGGATAATTACTGGGTAACAAATGAATAATTAATGGATTTAACTTTTATATTTGTAAAACCTCAAATTAGGGGTTCCTCAAGTTTAGGAGATTAAAACATAGTAGACCTTGCTTTTAGGGGTAGAGGGGTGAATCAAATTTCTTTCAATTAACATGTTCGAATGAGCTAAAAAACTATTTTTTTCAACTTATATTTACCATAACATAACTAGGAATATATGTTCCTAGCAGCCGGACAAATATTCACTTGAATAATTTCAGTTTGAGTCGACATAATCATCCAAATGCCATGTTCACATGAAATTAACTACATTATATTAACAGCGCAAATAAGGTTGACATATCATTAAAGATATCCGATACAAGAGTAGTAAAACAATAACCTTAGTACTATACCACAAAGACCATAATCATTACTCACGCTTAGACTTGTACCCTGTTTCAGTCATGAAGGGCCTCATTATATATTATGTATCTCCTGTAGGACAAAGCAAAGAGCATCTAAACGATCAGCAATGATGCATCACTGCACAATCAGTACAGAATTAACATCCCATCACCATTATATAGTACGTATTATTTACCAAGAAAGAACTCACTGGAATGTAATGATCTCATGCAGAGCAACAGAATAGTCTCCTCACTCCTTCCCCTGTTCTGTTGCCTAGTTTCATTCCACCTAGGTGAGCTGGGGCAGCAGTTGCTAATCTCTGTGCTGCACAATGCATTTATTTTGGCTTGAAATTTTTAAAATCCTATCAAAGCAAAAGTGATCTTGTTTAACAATTACCTATTACATGGAAGAGCTCGTGTATATTCTGAGCAGTTTTTGCTGAAGTTTCAAAGAATAGCAAGCCATTCTCTTTAGCATATTGGTCTCCTTCCTGCACAATAATATCAGCTGGAGATGGTATAGATACTTCATCTTCTTATGCAATATCATTAATATTTATTGAATATATGCCTAAACCTCATTATTAGAAAGGATTGAAATACCTCATTGTCCACCATTCTTTCTGAATCCAAGTCAGCCTTATTGGCCACTAAAACAGTCACCAAATTTGGATTTCCTAGTACCACAAACACACCATTAGACCGCTCCTACCATATTTCAACGAATTTTCAAGTCCTAAATACTAGAAAAATAATCAAATGACTGGTTTATCTAGTGTGAATTTTATTTTTAAAGGATAAAAAAGGCGAACGACATTTCGTTAAGGGGCTTCGTGCTTTTAATATAATATAGATAGATATATATTTATATATATGTTAAAATGCCCAAACTTCTTAACATGTTTTCTTCTCTTACTGAAATTCCTGAATCCGGCACCGATAATACTATTCCAATTAATTAATTAATTATATGTGACTATTGATAATAGGTAAATTAGACTATAATTAAGTCCTAAAGAACCACATTTTTGTATAGCTTTTACGGTAAAAAATGATAATAAAATGCTCTGATTAGTGCTTTTCATGCTTTGCAGACTATATCAAATAAAAGAAGTCCGTAGAGTATTTCTGGGATCAATTACGGAGAAAAGGAGGCCAATCATACAATATCCACAAAGTGCACCATGCGAAGGGACAAAACCAGAAATGAAGCTGGTCTGCCGTTGTCCGGGCGTAACCGCGGTAGGACCGCGGCAGCGGCAGAACACTGCTGCAGATTCTGAAGGCCACTCTGGCTGCGGTCCTGGCGTAACCGCGGTAGGAACGCGGCAGGACGCGTAAACTTCAGGGACCAAAGTGCAAAATACGGGATTTTAAGCCCTAAACCCTATATTAAACGAAGGAAGCCGGACAAGAAAGAGGAGAATGATTTTTGGAAGTGAAAAACATGAGAAGGAAGGGCAAGAGGCAATGAGGATCATTGGGCATCAATCTTTAATCTTCTTCTTTGTTCTTTTACCTTTGAATATGAATTCTTTTGTGATTTTTTTATTTTCATGAGTAGCTAAATTTTCTAATCTAAGGTTTTGGTGAAATCCGTTGGGGATAAATTGGTTGTTATAATTAATATAGATTTGAATTAGTTTAATCTCTATTTGTTCAACTATGTTTTGATTGTAGTTAATTGAAAGGATCCTCAATTAGCCATTCCTATTTATTATGTATCTACTTGAGAGAGAGTGCATATTTAGGTAGTTGTTTGAACAACATCACTCCCGGAGTATAGGCGAGAGTCATAACCGAGGGTTTAGAGGTTGGATTAGAGATAACGATACCTCGGGTGCGATCTAAGTGAACTGTAATGCGAATCTAGCTAGCGTAGCTTGAGATAGTGCGTGAAGTAAATTATCATAATTGCTTGAGAGAGATTTATGACAGCTGGAGAGTTCATGATTGATAAAGGCAACTAAGTCAAAGCTATAAGAAACATACAACTAAGAAAATCAACAACGGGGGAAATCATTACCTTAGACCTTTATTCCAATTATTTACAATTCAAGCATAGTTAGTTTTCAGCTATTTATTTATTTTCAGTCTTGTCTTCTTAGTGATATTAAACAGATACAGCTAAGCCTTAGTTCTGTGTGGGATTCGACTCAAGACTTTTAGACCGGATTATATTTGCAGCGACCGCTTATCCTTTTTAGGACTAGAGTTGGACGTGATCAAATTTTGGCGCCGTTGTCGGGGAACTAACGGTGTAGTTGTAACTGTATATATTGCTAGAGTTCAAGTTTGAACTTTTATTTTGTTTTATTTTTTGTATTTTTTTAACTGTTGATTTGAGAAACATGACATCTTAGAATTATGGGAATTTAGGTATAGATAATTCTACTATTGATCTCCATACATATTGTGAAGGAAACCACCTGTGGAAAAATTTTCAAAACGTTCCTAAGAGCGAGTTATGTGCACCAACTCAATCTTATTTGTGGAATGTGTGTAATGTGTGTGGTGGTAAAAATGATCACCTTTATGGTTGTGCTTATATTTTTTATTTTCCCCCAACCTCTTACTATGATGGTTCTACCTTTTCTTGTGAAGTTAATAGGAACAATGAACCAGGGAATGCAGACTTGAAGGAGATCAAGGATATGCTAAAGTGCCTTCTGGAACAAAACAATGAGAAACAATTACACATAGAAAGGCAAGAGGAAACTATTCCCAAGTTGGAGGCCCAATTGAGTCAAATGGTTGGAGCTTTTAATGCTCAACAAGCCAATATTGAGGATAGTAGCCAAGAAGAGCATGAATTTGAGGTGTTAATTGGGGAGGTCAGAGTAGAACATCAACAACTTAGCCAACTACAATTTGAGGATGTCAATGTTGAAGAAGTGAGACTAGAGCCAGCCAAGGACTTTGAGGATCTAAATTTTGTTGACTCTAGTATCACTGATGTTGAGGATGTTGAAAGTCTTGAAGTTCATGTGTTTGAGTGCATTGGTCCACACTCCAAGCATTTTTCCACATTGTGTTTGGATGATGATATAGAAATAGAGTCATCTGAACCAACTGAAGAGTCAAGGAATGAGGAACAAGGTACATATATTCTGGAATTCTTCTTGCCAGAAAGTCAGGATTACATACCTCATACAAAGGCCAAGGAGTGCAAATATTACATTATTTTGTTGGGCCAGTTAGATCCGTTCCACCGCCCCATGACCATAACCATAAACTTGAATCAAAACGTGGGGTTCAATTCATAAGCTCGAGGTGGAGGCAAAAAGTGATTCGCATCGTGCCGCAACGTTAAATCAAGCGCTTGTTGGGAGGCAACCCAGCTTTATTGCTTTCTTTTATTTATTTATTTATTATATTATTTTTGTAGTGTCAAATTTTTATTTTCTAGGAGCATGGAAAGGAAAGCGATTGGAAGGATGCAACAACAAACCAAATGGTTAGAACTAAGTGTGAGGTACCCATACGAAGGACCAAGCTTGGAAGAAGTCTGAGTACCCCATGAGCTGTTTAGTGCTTCGGCCTTTGGCCTACCAGGGAGTTTCTTTTACCCTCTTATTAGTATGGTGTGCATCGGGGACAATGCACAATTTTAAGTGTGGGGTGAGGAGATTGTCTGGGTGACTTTCTATGCTATTTTAGTTGTGTTAGTTTAATTGAATAATTTTTTTAAACAACAAAGATTGGACTTTTCCCGACAATGGATCTATTAGACAATTTTCTTGAGGGATTTAAGTCTAAAGAAAAAATAAAATAAAAAGATTTTGTTTTGTTTTAGGTAGTGTAGTAACTCCCCCTTGGTTTTTCTTTGGGCCACGATTCTTTTCTAAGGGTTTTTCTTGAACCAGGTTAGGTAAATTTTTCTTTAATATTTTTAGGGCCCTTAGGACTCTCTTGGGCTAAGATGGGTGAGGGAAAGAATACATCCCGTAGTGTACATACCTGCAAATAACTAAAACGAACTTGAGGGTGCGATGTCTAGGCTCACTTGTAGACTCTTAATCTTATGCCTTAATTTTGCACACCTTGTCTTACTTGAACGCTCACGTGAGTGTGTTGACAAATTAATTCAGAATGAGTTACATTCCAAGTGTGTGTGAGGTAATACATGTATTCTGTGCTTGCATGCGATACCTAGAACTTGACCTATGTGTGTGCAAAGCGAAATAGAAGTTGTTTGGTCTTAGAGATGATTTAGGCATTTCTTTGTGTAGCCTATATAATTATGAATCCACCTGTACATATTACCATAGTTAACCCCTTCGAGCCTGAAGCCTGTTTCTTTGATAACCTTACAACTGTGTTTGAATAGCTTGACTTTTTGAACCTTTACCTTCTAGAAGCACTTGAATTGTTAAAAATCATATAAAAGTCAAAGTGTGGGGTGGTAATGGAGTGGGAAAAGGAAAATCAGGAAAATACTTGAATGGTGCAATGGTTCTTAAAAAATAAATAAAAAATAAATAAAAAATAAATAAATTTGAATAATAGAAGAAGGACCTTGTAAATAGGTGGTCCTAAAATATTGAATGGCAAGAAAAAGCCAGTTGCACCTAGGAAAAGTGGGGGGTAGCTTATGAAACAAGTGTGGAAGAATGATTGGGCTGAACATGGAAATTGGAATAAGGGGAACTATTGTATTAAAAGTGCTTAGGGAGGTTAGTCACTATACCAACCAAATGAAGCCCTATTGATCTTAGACTGAACAACTCGATTAGTAGAGTATTACACTAAGGGCAAGCTTATGGTGTATCTGTGTGGCATGTGAATGTTCTTTGCTGAGAGTGAGTGAATTTATTCTATCTATAGTTCTTTGTTGTTTGATTTTATGTGTGTGGAACTTCTCTCAAAAATGTGATGTGAGGGCATTTAACTCAGGAAGAAAAAGCAAGTCTTCACCTCTATTTAGAGTACATAGAGTAAGCACGAGTGTGGCATGACATTAGAGTCTTCACCTGAGGTGTGGCTGTTGCACTGCTCAGGTTGTTCTTTCATAATGGCGGGTGTGGCATAAACATGGTAATGCATCAAACGATTAGGCATAGTAGTGTGGTTCAACTTGCTCGAGGACGAGCAAAGATTTAAATGTGGGGTGTTGATAATATATAAATTAGACTATAATTAGGCTCTAAAGAACCATATTTTTATATAAAGTGATAATAAAATGTTCTGATTAGTGCTTTTCATGCGTTGTAGGCTATATCCAATAAAAGAAGTCTGTGGAGTACTTTTGGGATCAATTACGGAGAAAAGCAGGCCAATCATACAATATCCACAAAGTGCACCAAGCGAAGGGACAAAACCAGAACTGAAGTTGGTCTGCTGCTGTCCGGGCGTAACCGCGGTAGGACCACGGCATAACACTGCTGCAGATTCTGAAGGCCATTCTGGCCGCGGTCCTGGCGTAACCGCGGTAGGACCGCGGTAGGACGCGTAAACTTCAGGGACCAAAGTGCAAAATACGGGATTTTAAGCCCTAAACCCTATATTAAACGAAGGAAGTCGACCAAGAAAGAGGAGAATGATTTTTGGAAGTGAAAAACATCAGAAGGAAGGGAAAGAGGCAAGGAGGATCATTGGGCATCAATCTTTAATCTTCTTCTTTGTTCTTTTATCTTTGAATATGAATTCTTTTGTGATTTTTGTTATTTTCATGAGTAGCTAACTTTTCTAATCTAAGGTTTTGGTGAAACCCGTTGGGGATGAATTGGTTGTTATAATTAATATAGATTTGAATTAGTTTAATCTCTAGTTGTTCAACTATATTTTGATTGTGGTTAATTGAAAGGATCCTCAATTAGCCGTTCCTATTTATCATGTATCTTCTTGAGAGAGAGTGCATATTTAGGTAGTTGTTTGAACAACATCACTCCCGGAGTATAGGCGAGAGTCATAACCGAGGGTTTAGAGGTTGGATTAGAGATAACGATACCTCGGGTGCGATCTAAGTGAACTGTAATGCGAATCTAGCTAGCGTAGCTTGAGAGAGTGCGTATAGGAAATTATCATAATTGCTTGAGAGAGATTTATGATAGTTGGAGAGTTCATGATTAATAGAGGCAACTATATCAAAGCTATAAGAAACATACAACTAAGAAAATCAACAACGTGGCCAACCATTACCTTAGACCTTTATTCCAATTGTTTACAATTCAAGCATAGTTAGTTTTCAGCTGTTTATTTATTTTCAATCTTGTCTTCTTAGTGATATTAAACAGATACAGCTAAGCTTTAATTCTCTGTGGGATTCGACTCAGGACTTTTAGACCGAATTATATATGCAACTACCGCTTATCCTTTTTAGGACTAGAGTTGGGCGTGATCAACTATGTTACTATTTGAGGAGTCAAAGAGATTCTTCGTTCTTTGACCATGCTTTTCTTAAATTTTTTTTTATAAATATCTCGAATAATTAAGTATTACAACTTATAGTATTTTTTGTGAAGTTTTTAAATATGTAAATTTTGTTTTCAAGAAGTTAAAAATATACTTTATGTTCAAACTCATCGAAAATTAAGTACCTCGACCCTAGTATTTCCAATTTTGCCACATAAAGTAGAATGGAGGGACTTATGTTCATTTTCCACATCGGAACTGTTTCAGTTTCGTCTTTTTAGATTCAAAACGTAAGCCAGTCAAAGTGTACCAATTTTGCTTATTACCTTGTCTTTGGAGCTGTTGCACCCACTTTTTAGCTCTTTCAAATGAATCCTGAACCCAATAGATTGATTTATAAATCATTTTATTAATAGTAAAACAAGAATTTAAAGTTTTTATTAATAGTAAAACGAGAATTTAACGTTAAGTTATTTTTAAATAAAGAAATGTATAAAAATATGGTAACAGGAAAGCGGATGGATCCAGGGTACCTTGCTAGTGATATCATAGACTACAACAGCAGCTGCTGCACCACGGTAGTACATGGGAGCTAAACTGTGGTACCGCTCTTGTCCTGCAGTGTCCCATATGTCAAACTTTATGGTTGCTTCATTTAGAGAAAGTAGCTGAGTAAAGAAGGCTGCTCCAATTGTTGGCTCCTACAAGTTTCAATCATGTGATAAAAAGAAATATATTCACGGAAACTAATTCAGAATTGGTTATGCATGCGCATTTGACCGAACCTGGAAGTCAAAGAATTGTCCTTTGACAAATCTTAACACTAAACTGGTTTTTCCAGTGCCCATGTCTCCCAGCAGTACCTGAAACATGATTAAACACTAGAAAATCTGATCATTTTAACAAGAGTTTCATCGAAATTGTATCATTTCCCCTTGTTGTTTTTGACTGGGATTCGTATGATTAATAAGAGAATTCTAAAATGAGTTAACAAAGGGAAGAACATATATACCTACCAGCTTGGCTTGTATATTTTTGTTCCTTCTCGTTGCCATTCAATAAAACCCCAGAAAATTGAATGAAGAAAATAGAAAAACAAAGTATGAACCAGCAAGAACGAGAGAGATATAGACCCGCAGACGAAAGATTTGTGTTTTCTTAAAGTTGGTTGACGAGAAAGGATTTCAAGGTTTATGAGGTAACGTACGTCGTGGAATGTTAGGTTTAGCAAAATATATGATTGTGAATATTGACTGTTAGGTTGTGCTCCTTCCTATCATCAAGAGAAAATAAATAGAAACTTTCACACTGTTGTTTTATACTTAAATGCCACACAAGAGGGGTAATTTGTATGGTGTCTAATTTTTCGCGTGCACAGATTATTGCAACGACCCGACCTGTCGTTTCATGAGTTACAACCCTTTTTTCCCATTTTTGTTTCTTTTGTGTTCTTTAGCTAAATTATGATATGTCGGGTCAGTTGGTTCGGGTCTGGAGTGGATTCGGAAAGGATTTGAGACACCTAGTCTCTAAAGTAGAAGTTTAAGCTGGAAAAAGTCAACCTGATGTTGACATATGTGTGAACGATCTCAGATTTGAATTCTGATGGTTCCGTTAGCTCCGTTAGGTGATTTTGGACTTGGGAGTACATCCGAAATGTGATTTGGAGGTCCGTGGTAGAATTAGTCATGAATTGGCGAAAGTTGAAATTTTGGCGATTTTGATCGGCAGTGAAAATTTTGATATCGGGGACAGAATGGAATTCCGGAAGTTGGAGTAGGTACGTGGTGTCATTTCAGACTTGTGTGCAAAATTTGGGGTCATTCGGACGCGATTTGGTTGGTTTCGGTGTCGTTTGTGAAATTTGAAAATTTAGAAGTTCTTAGGCTTGAATCCGAGGGTAATTTGGTGTTTTGATATTATTTTGAGCGATTCGAAGGTTCGACTAAGTTTGAATGATGCTATGGGGTGTGTTGGCATTTTTGGTTAACGTCCCGAGGGCCTCGGGTGAGTTTCAGGTGGTTAACAAAGCATTTTTGGCCTTGAAGAGACTGCTGTTTGCCGCTGTATTTTTCTTCTGGTTTCCTTATACGCGATTGCAAGAGTAGGGCTGTGATCGCGTAGGTCTGTTGAGGGCAGCTGGGAAATTGTTCTATGTAATCGCTAGTTGGGGACTGAGATCGTGAAGGTCTATTAAGTTTGGCTATTGCGAACGAGTGGCTGAGGTAGCGTTCACGTAGAAGGATTTGGAGCGGGTCGCGAGGTGAAAAAATTGCTCTACGTGATCGCGTTGTTTTGCGAGTTTGTTATCCGCGATTGGGTGTGTGTTTTTGCAATCACATAAGGTAAGTTGAGGGGCAATCCATTTTTGTGCTTCTCGATCGTGAGGCGAATTCCGTGATCGCGATGAAGGTATACCTAGGCAGATCTAAAAGATTAAAAACGAGGGTTTCGAGTTCATAACATAAAATTGAAGTGGGATCTCGTTAGAAGGCAATTTTTGAAAGGATTTTTAGAGAAGTGATTGAGATAAGTGTTCTTCACTTGTTTTTGGTTAACTTCCATGATTGTATCTTGATTTTTATCATCTAAATTGGGAATTTAGGGTGAAAATAGGGGAAAAAATGGAAGAGAATTGGAGAGATGATTTTGGGGATTTAATTGGCTATTTGATGTCGGATTTTGATGAATTTGGTATGGTAGATTCGTGAGTGAATGAGATTTCTAGTTTTGTAATTTTTGCCGGATTCCAAGACGTGGGTCCGGGGGTCGTGTTTGAGTAGATTTCGGGATTTGTGTCTAATTTAATAGTTTTTTGGTGGAATTCATTCCATAAGCGTATAGTGACGGTATTGTTCTGGTTGTGAATAGATTTGGAGCATTTGAGGCCGATTCGAGAGGCAAAGGCATCGCGGATTAAAGATTTGATCGGCTTGAGGTAAGTAGCGATTATAAATCTGGTCCTGAGGGTATGAAACCTCAGACACCATGTTGTATGACTATTTTGGAGGTGACGCACATGCTAGGTGACGGGCGTGTGGGCGTGCACCGTATGGATTGTGACTTAGTACATCCCGTGAGACCGTGGAATAAATTGGCCTACTATTTAATACACGTTCCCTCTGTTTTCATGGAAATTGGTTGTACTTCATGTTAGAAATCATGTTTAGGCCTTTTGTGATCACTGTTGAGACCTGCGAGGTCGTGTACTTGCTAAATTAACGGCTAATTGCTGTTTTGTACTCAGTCATAACTTTTCTTGCTTATTATGCCTTCGTCCGTTACTATTCATTGTTGATACATTATATTAATTCTGTTGGGCTGTTTATATGATTTCTGAGAGCCAAGAGACTGGATAGATTGATGACTGAGTGAGGCCGAGGGCCTAATTGTGAGGCTATTGAGACTATAGCACGTGAGTTGCCCATGCGGATTCTGATATTGATAGCACGTGAGTTATTCGTGCAGATTCCATACGGATTCTGATATTGATACTATAGAACGTGAGTTATCTGTGCAGCGCTTGAGTTGTCTGTACGGATTATAGCGCTAGAGTTGAAGGAGCCCCTCCAGAGTTTGCACACCCCCAGTGAGTGCAAGTACCTATTGAGTGTGATTATTGAGGGCTGAGAGCTGAGTGATTGAGCTGCCGAGACGAGTGGAGTGACTGTGTCTTGAGAGACTGTACTCGCTTTCTATTATTGTTTCACTCAACTATTTCCTGTACTTGTTATGTAACTCTATGTAGGACTTGTTATCTGGTACTTGAGCACGAACTAATTTGACTTAAAGTGCTAAATTTGAAAGCATGCCTATTTTTTGATGAAGTTTACTGAAATACACAGTATTCGCATAGCTTGTCACTACTTCTTAATTCCTTATTTATTTCTGTTACTTACTGAGTTGGAAGTACTCATGTTACTCCCTGCACCTTGTGCGCAGATCCAGGTGTATTTGAGCACGGTAGTAGCTGTTGACTATTCTAGTTGCTAATTATCTCGGAGATAGCAAGGTAGCTGCCTGGCAATCGCAGCCCTGCTCTTCCCCCTCTTATTTTCCTTTAGTTGTATTTAGTTATTTTTTGGACTATTTTAGTCTTGATATTGTTAGACAAATTATAGTAGATGCTCATGACTAGTGACACCCCAATGTCGGACTTCCTTTTTCTGCACTTTTGTTTTATTTTGGAACTTCTTATGAAGGTTTTATATTAAATAGCATTGAGATTATCTTAAAATTTGAAATCACGTTTTGTTTTGGAAATGTGTCAGTTTGCGTAGTTCGGATAGGCGCCATCACGACAGGGTTAGTTTTTGGATCATGACAAGTTGGTATCAGAGCATAGGTTACATAGGTCTCACGAGTCATGAGCAGGTTTAGTAGAGTCTTATGGATCGGTAAGGAGATGTTTGTACTTATCTTTGAGAGGCTGCAAAACTTTTAGGAAAACTTCACATTCTTGAATTCTTGTCGTGCGAATCTGTTGATTCTAGTAACTAAACTTCAGTTATTCTATTGTCTCACAGATGGTGAGGACACGTGCTACCAGTCAGGACAGACGACCACCAGTACCACCAGTTGGGTCCGCGAGAGGCCAAGGTCGCGGTCGAGGCCATGGTAGGGGCAGGGGTGGAGCCCGCACAATAGCTAGGTCAGCACCCAACAGATCCACCAGCCACCCCAGTTCATGATCAGGTCCCAGTTGTGGATGCTCCAGCAGGACCAGCTCAGGCACCGACTCTGCCTATTGTTATCCCAAGTATTCAGGAGACCTTAGCTCAGATATTGACCGTGTGCACCAGTCTTGTTCAGGTGGTCGCTATTTCTACTGCAGCAGTTACTTCCCAGGCCGGGGGAGGCAGTCAGACTCTCGCTACTCGTACACCCGAGCAGGTTGTTCAGGGGCTTCATACACCGGGGGCACCACCAGCCCATCCGGTTGCACCTGCTCAGGATTATGTGGTTCCAGTCATGCCTGATGACGAGCAACATAGATTGGAGAGATTTGGTAGACTTCAGCCTTCGACTTTCAGTAGTATAGAGGGCTAGGATGCCTAGGGTTTCTTGGACAAGTGTCAGAGAATTCTCCGTACAATAGATATTCTAGAGACCAGTGGGGTCTCATTCACTACATTTCCATTCTCTAGATCTTCCTTTACTTGGTGGGAGGTTTATGAGAGGCATAGGATTGTTGGTGCAGCGCCCTTTACCTGACAGCAGTTCTCCGTTCTCTTCATGGAGAAGTATGTGCCACAGTCTCGTAGAGAGGAGCTGCACAGACCGTTTGAGCAGTTGTGTCAGAATGAGATGATGGTGTCATAGTACGAGATGAGGTTTTCTTAGTTGGACCGTCATGCTGTTTGGTTGATTCCCACAAAAAGGGAAAGGATCAGCAGGTTCGTTGATGGCCTCACATATCAGCTGTGGATTCTTATACCTAGGGAGAGAGTGTCCGGTGCTTCTTTCGAGGAGGTTGTTGACATTGCCTAAGAGGGGAGGCCAAAAGGACTCGTGGATCAGGGAGTTTTGATGGAATTCCTTCTGGGGGTCAGTTCCCATAGACATGCTCAGACGACCCGACCAGTTCATCATGGTACGTCAGCCAGCCAAAGCCCTTACGTTGCTCACTCAGGCCAGTATTCATTCAGTGCACTACCAATATAGAGCTCTCACCATGCCTCGTCTACTTAGGTTTCTATGGGTAGTTCCACGGGGTATCAGGAGCAGCAATTCCGTCAGAGGAGGGGTTGTTTCAAGCGCGGGCATCTTGGTCATATCAAGAGAGATTGCCCTGGGTTGTTGAGTGGGACTCCACAGCAGAGTTCTAGGCCGACGACATCAGCACCAGTAGCTACACCACCTGCCCAGTCAGCTTGGGTTGGAGCTCAATCAGCTAGGGTTCACCCAATAGGGGAGGCCGATCAGGTATAGGCCAGGCCCGTTTCTATGTGATAACTAGGGATTTTGATACATTTTATACTCCTTTTTGCTTATGTTTTGATTAGAAATTTGTACAAAATAGTCTAAAAAAGGCTCACAAGTTGTGCTTGATTGCAGGTTTGATCAACAAGGTGACAAGATGTCAAAGATCAGCTCAAAAGGAGTGAAACTTGCACAAGTATGAAAGCAAGACAAAGCTCAGGCAAAACAAGGCCAGTGTGGCCACACACCATTCTGTGCGATCCACACAAGTGAGGTTCAGAGAGTATGTAACTCAAGCAAATTAGGTAATGTGGCCGCATGGGATTTAATGCGTTCCGTACTGAAGTTACTGTGGCTGCACTTGATTTAGTGCTGTCCGCACAACCAAGAATCAAAGAGTTTCTATTTTCGGAGATTGAAGCAATGCGGTCCGCGCTCCATTTCATGTGGACTGCACTAGAAGTCATCACGGCCGCAGTCCATTCTTTGCGGTCTGCATTGCCCAAGTTCAGAGAGCAATTTTGTCAAGTTCAAAGCCCTAGTGCAGCCGTACATGATTTTGTGCGGTCTGCACTAACCCCGCATAGGGTATTTTTGTCCAGATATTTCAGCTTAGTACAAATAGATTCTTTTCCATTTTTAGATCAAGCAGATAGATTTTGTACTGAGCTGCGCTCGTGACTTTCATTTCTTTAGATATTTTGGGCAATTTTATCTTTATTTTAACATTAAATCTTTTAGTTTATCTTAGCAACAACAACAACAACAACAACAACCCAGTATAATCCCACAAGTGGGGTCTGGGGAGGGTAATATGTACGCAGACCTTACCCCTACCCCGGGGGGCAGAGAGGCTGTTTCCAGGAGACCCTCAGCTCAAGACATCAGCAAGAGACAGCAAGAGACGATAAGTTAGTACTATCAATAGACTGATACTAAAAATAACATGAAATAAACAACATGACACAAAATAACAAAATAGCAGCAATATAAGAAATACGAAATAGATGAAAGGTATACCAATATCCAACAGATAACTCCCTGTATCGGTAGCTGATCAGTAACATCACTTTAGTTTATCTTAGCAATTAATTAATATGAGTTATTTTCATCTATTTCTTTGTTTCTCTCGCTAAATATGAGTATCTAGACCCATCAACTAGGGCTGTGGCTCAACCCTAGTATGGGTAATTGATGGGTCTTGTATTTTAGAGCTTGATTGGCTGTGGCTGTTTGATATTTGGGCTAATTCCATGTTTAATTGCTAAATTAGTGGTTGCAAACACTAGTTTGTGTTTAGTTTACTTTTGCTCTTCTTGAGAAAGAGAGTCTAAGTCTCTAGCATTAGTCCAACAAGGAATTGGGGCGTACTCAAGAGAATTGATAGCCCCAATTAAAGGGTTAAAACGAGAGATTGTAATACCCGACTTGATCCTCAATTGCTTGTGCAAATTTGCATACCCAATTGGTCTTGAGAAAGTCAATTCGAGAAAAATCACTCGAACTACCGAGAGGTATAGAGTGAGTAGAATCGAGCAATGGTTATATCATACTCCGCAAATGTGTGTCGACGCCCCCTTTTTCTCGCGGAATCGAAATTGGGTTCACGATATTTTGGAAGACAACTCTATTCCCGTTTGGGAATTGGGTTTTGGATTTTTGGTGATTTGCCACCTAAAGATTATAGTGCATTAGGACACTTTTTAGAAGAATTAAAGATGAAAACTAGAGTTTCGGTAAGGGCTCGAAATTATCTCGAGGGGAAGGTGTTAGGCACCCCTCAAGATCCACTAGTGTGGTTCCCGGCCATGCTACAATTGTGACTTTAAATGAAAAACATGAATAAACAAGCAAGTATTGCAAATAAGAAGCATAAAAGGAGTGCTGAAATTCAGGAAGGAAACAGTATTGTGATTGAAGAGATACAGTCAAACAATTGGTGCAAGCAACTTGAAAGACGTATAAGAAATAGAAGTTGAAATAGCCTTTTAAAAATCTGAAGATTATTAAACTAATAAAGAGGGAGGGGGGTCCTAGGTTTATACATTACATGGATCATTCGCACAACACCGGTACCCAATTGTACGCATAGTGTTATCGTGTAATCATCATCTCCTTGTCTACCCTTCCCACCCCGTTTAAGGTATTAGAGCGCGGAATGGTATCGCTTACTTATTGCATGCTACTACCCGTCCCCATCCTATTAGTCCCCGAGGCAAATGGACTACTAATCCTAAAGGGAATGGGGCTTAGGGATTTTTAGAGGTTTCAAAGGATAAAATTCTAAGGCGTCAACCAAAACAAATAGTTGCAGACAAAAATGGGATACAAACAGGCAAGAAAGGATCAAATATGCCTCCATAAATCATAAAAAACACAGAGTTTAGCATGTCTTTCACGTACTGATTTTGGTCTTATTTAAATATAGCGACGAGCGGACAGGTTCAACGCATATTTTTAGGCGAGAAGCCTACATTAGGCATACTCGAATGCAGTTGTTTAAAAACTGATCTGATTGACTTAAGTGTTAATTAGAACTAGGTGTGACATGTACTGATTTTAGAAACAGATGCACAAACTAACATGGGTTACTGATTTTAGCGGGACAATACAAGTTTAACAACTAGTATTATCTCTATTTAGATTCGAAACTTCCTATAGGCATGCTTTCTATATGAATAATGATTTAGACACCTTTTAGACATTAACAACATCCTAGGAGCATGGCTTCTGTATGTAGTTTTTATTATTATTTATCTACAAATAGTTTGCCTAATGTCGTTTGCAGAATGCAGCCGTTTGGTATACCATGTTTTATATGAAATTGCGGAACAATTAGGAACTAACCTATATGCAGGACATCTGTGCGTGTTTGCAGGAATTAAAGATTAAACCTATGAGCATAATTTCTAGACGTGATTTTTGCAGAAATTTTTAAAATATATAGGCATGGTTTCCAGGCGGATATGCATAAATGAAAGTTGAAAACCTATAGGCATGATTTCTAAGCGGATATGCATAAATGAAAGTTAAAAAATGCCAAAACTCTTGGGTGTGCTTATATATGCACCAATATGCTATTTTGGAAATATTCGGGTATAAAAATACTTAGGGAAAAATTGGGTACTTGCGGATATGCATAAATGAAAGTTAAAAAATGCCAAAACTCTTGGGTGTGCTTATATATGCACCAATATGCTATTTTGGAAATATTCGGGTATAAAAATACTTAGGGAAAAATTGGGTACTTACTTATTGCATGCTACTACCCGTCCCCATCCTATTAGTCCCGGAGGCAAATACACTACTAATCCTAAAGGGAAGGGGGCTTAGGGTTTTTTTAGAGGTTTCAAAGGATAAAATACTAAGGCGTCTACCAAAACAAATAGTTGCAGACAGAAATGGGATACAGTCAGGCAAGCAAGGCTCAAATATGCCTCCATAAATCATGAAAAACATAGAGTTTAGCATGTCTTTCACGTAGTGATTTTGGTCTTATTTAAATAAAGCGATGAGCAGACTGGTTCAACGCATATTTTTAGGCGAAAAGCCTACATTAGGCATACTCGAATGCAGTTGTTTGAAAACTGATCTGATTGACTTAAGTGTTAATTAAAACTAGGTGTGACATGTACTGATTTTAGAAACAGATGCACAAACTAACATGGGTTACTGATTTTAGCGGGACAATACAAGTTTAATAGCTAGTATTATCTCTATTTAGATTCGAAACTTCCTATAGGCATGCTTTCTATATGAATAATGATTTGGACACCTTTTAGACATTAACAACATCCTAGGAGCATGGCTTCTGCATGCAGTTTTTATTATTATTTATCTACAAATAGTCTACCTAATGTCGTTTGTAGAATGCAGCCGTTTGGTAGACCATGTTTTATATGAAATTGCGGAACAATTAGGAACTAACCTATATGCAGGACATCTGTGCGTGTTTACAGGAATTAAAGATTAAACCTATGAGCATGATTTCTAGACGTGAGTTTTGCAGAAATTAAAGTTTAAAAATCTATAGGCATGATTTCTAGGCGGATATGAATAAATGAAAGTTGAAAACCTATAAGCATGATTTCTAAGCGGATATGCATAAATGAAAGTTAAAAACCTATAGGCAGGATCTCTATGTGCGTTTGCAGAAATAAAAGAAAATTCAAACCTATAGGCAGGATCTCTACCCTTGGTGCAGAAAGTAAATCCCATCCCCCCTTTTTTACTAAGTTCCCCGAGTTTATACAAGTTATTACAGCCCAAAAGAAATAAAATGGAATTAAAAATACACCAGAAAACTTCAGCTATATCCGAGCAGCCTAATTCAGACTAAATGCCTAATAATATGAGATTGAGCCACTTCCGAGATCCAAATTTCTAAGCCTTCTCTCATCTAAGGTGTTTTAGAGATCCAAGGGATTTCAGGAATCCCAGGCAGTGCATACACCCAAGATATTCGTAGAAATTGAGTTGTGCAGTGTGGAAGAGCCATCCCTTATGTGTCCAAGTTCAGAGGGAGATCCAGGGTCCCAAGGCAAGGCTCATATAAGAGGGGCAGAACATAAATTCTAAGAGTTGAGTGTAAGTGTAATAGAAAAGGGTAGGGGGACTACCCAGGCAGGTTGGTGGTCATGCCCAGCCACAATATAGACTGGTACACCCCTGACCAAACCTATTATTAAGCTTTTAGGGAGTAAAGACCTACTGGAGGTCAAGCCATGGCCTGAACAATAATCAGAAGTACTGGCAGGCCAAGGCCGTTACTCAGCATACACACAATGAGGGAATTGGGATGGGAAATTGACAAGCTTAGGGCCCCAAAGGGTCCAGTTCATAGCCATGGACAACGATTTCAGGCATTGCCATGTTTCTGAACCATAACTTAAAGCATACAAAGGGGATATGAGGGTTTGGGATTCATAAAGTATCAAATAAATGACAAACAACTGATAGGATGCACCTGTAAATTAAACATTAAATTACAAGGGAAGGGAAATATGTTACAGCATGCTAGAAACAAATATTAACAAAGGAGGACAATAACAGAAGTAGGCAGTAATGAAACACATTGTTGTTGGGACATGTAAATTAACTTGGACATACCAATAGAGAAGCAAAAAGTGTAGAAGAAAGTAGAGTAAACAAAGTCCACAGCAGCACAAGTAGTAGAAAGAAGGAGAGAGTTTTAAGTGAGAATGATTTTTTGAACTCAGATTGCTTTCTGTGTTCGTGTGTGTTCAAAGAAAAGGGAGGAGAGTATTTATATCTTTGAAAACGTGTAGAGAAATAAGGTAACAAGTACAACTCTATCAGAAATATGGCATGGTCACAAATTAGAATCAATTAGCATAAGACTCCCCTTTAATCAAGGGATTCTCATTCAAACAGATACTAACAGGATTTAAATAAGGAAAGGGAGAATAGGCCTTGTAAATAGAATGACTGTTGCCATAAAAGAAGCTGTAAGGTAATACAATGGGCAATTAAGTCTAAGTACAGGGTTTGAAATTATTTTCTTGGAAAGATTCAGGGAGGCCAATCAAAGGAAAAGAATCAATTACCCCTTAACAGGTGAGTAAAATCAGAATTTCACAAAGGAAAATTTTCTTTTGAAAATTAATCACAAGTTTTGAGAATCGATCACAAAAGGAACTCAGTATATATAGACGAATGCACAAGTAATAGACACGTGAAGCTGAGTTATGGCAAAATAACAGCATATAGTAGTAACTAAAAGGAATACATTCAAAGCATGATAGTCAAGTTTCAGTGTTTAACAATAGAGAAGAAGATCAGAAACATGCAAAGAGTTGAGTGAAAACCATACGAGTTGCACAAACAATTTTAAAGAAATTGAATAGTCCCCAAAGAAACTAGGATTTTCGAAAATCACTCGAGTTTAGAGGAGACAAGCAAATAAACAAATAAACAGGTTCAGAATCTCGGATAAGCCTAAAATTAGGGCTTTCACTATGCTAACTCAGGTAAAAAAATAAGGCAAATCAAACGACCATTAACAAATAGACCAAGAAACTCAAACAAAATCCCCAAGAAAATTAGGGTTTTTAACATGCTAACTCAGATAGAAGATAACCAAACAAAAATTTGTAAAACATGTCAAGAATCAGAGAAGAGATTCAAAATAACTTAACATGAAACCCTAGTTGAAGAATAAAGAGTTTCTAAAAGAAAAAACTAAAGAATATTCGAGAAAAATGCATAGAAGGTTCACACACACATAGATCCAGAATAGATCTAAAATAAATCGATGGAACCTTAGAGATTGGGGTTTCGATGAGAAACCCAGGTGATGAGAAAGCTTTGGAAACCATTGATCTGAGCAGGAAAGTCAAAGATCGAACTCGAATAGCCATGTTTGGCCGAACAAAGGTTGAAGACGACCGGAGAACAGTCATCGAACAAAGTCTTGGTCGGAACCCTTCAAGATCTGGCAATAGGACCTTTAGAAACTAGCATGCAGAAGCCATGAGAGGCTAGTATAGGCCTCCGGTGAGCCTGAGAAGCCATAGATTAGGGTTTTGATGAGAGGCGGCGGCTAGGGTTTGAGGTGAGTTGAGAGAGAGTTGAGAGAAGAGAGTATTCAGAGGTGGTGATCGAGAGAAATGAGGTAGGGTTTTGGGGTCGTTTGAATTAAAAAAGGAAAGGGAAGAGGGGAGCCGTTGATCTAAAGGATCAACGGCTGAGGTTGAACGGGTTAAATGGGGAACATGTTTGGGTATGATAGGAAAGGGTATGGGTTGGGTAGGCATATTAATTGGGTTGGGTAATTGGATTTCAAATTGGGGCTGAAATGGGGTGCCAAATTGGCTAAAATTGAAATGCAATAAGGCCAAATCATAAATAGCCAATTTTCCCCCTTTAATTTTATAAAAATAGTAATACTGATTTAAAAAACAAATTAAACATACTAGGTAAATAAGTATTATATAAATATTAATTAAAAAATGTTGGGACTAATTTTATAAACATAAAACGCCATAAATTACAAGATATGCTATAATTGCAACTATATGCCATTTAGCTTTAAAAATACCAAGTGAACTTGTAAAATATGCGAAAATTACCTTAATTATATTTTGGTGTAAATGTGAAAATAAAATAAATTATTCACCAAAATGATAATTTTGGGAATAATTATTGGATTTTTTTGTATAAAAAATAGGTAATAAGTTGGTTTTAAAAATCATTAAAAAGGCCAAAACTCTTGGGTGTGCTTATATATGCACCAATATGCTATTTTGGAAATATTCGGGTATAAAAATACTTAAGGAAAAATTGGGTATCAACAATATGTCAATCTAGCTTTAGATTCAAGATTCCGTCAATTGACCTTAGGCGAAGGTCACTACGCTAGTGCCCTTTAATCATTTGAACAACTTGCAATAGTTTAATCCTAGCTTACTGTAGTTTATAGAATTAGAGTCATAATTAAAATCCAAAAATGTGTAGAAGTGCAATTTGGAGCAAATACACAACTCCACTTTAGATAGACACCCAACTCCAATATCTAGCTTTTTGTGGAATTCGATCCCGACCCTAAATTGGGTAAAAGCTGCTTTGACCTCTCTCTCTACTTAATCGTAGTGCAGGACTGGCCATAATCAACTTTTTGGCGCTGTTGCTGGGGAGCTAACGGTTTTGGCTATCTATCTAAATAGATTTGTGTTTTATTCTTCTTTCCTTCTTTGTTACTAATTTGTGTGTGTCAATACTTCAGGTACAAAAATAGAATTAAATGCTAATGACCCTCTTAGAAACGTGACTGCAGGGGAGGAGGTTGATGACAATGGTGACGAAGAGGTGCCTCTTGCACCTCAAGGACAACGTAGAGGTCGCCAGGCCGATGTAAATGAGAGTATTCCAGACCCTCCTCCGCCACCTCCAAGAGTGGCTCCTAGAGTTCTTCCCAACCATGGCTATGCGAGTGCAATAGTTTCGCCTTGGATCCGGGCGGGCAATTTTCAAATAACCAACGTGATGCTGACATTGTTGGAGCAGCGAGGGTACTTCACGGGTGCTCCCACTCAGAACGCTTACAAACATCTCAAAGGGTTCGTGGATACCTGTTGGGGGAGAAAGTAAACAAATGTGTCCGAGGATGCACTTCGATTGAGGCTTTTCCCATTCTCACTTAGAGGGAAAGCATTGGATTGGCTTGAGCGACTACCTTACCATTCCATTACAACTTGGGATGAGTTGGCGGATAAGTTCATTGCCAATTTTTTGTCACTAGGACACATAGCAACATTACATGATGAGATTTTAGCCTTCAAGAAGGATCCCACCGAACCATTGCACGAGATTTGGGAGAGATATAGAACTATGGTGAAGGAATGCCCCAACAATGATATAATAGAGCCAATGATACAACAAACCTTCTATCAGGGCATCAATACAACAAATCAATACATAGTGAACTAATTGGCTGGGGGTAATTTCATGAAGCTGCCTTATGATGAAGCTTGTGCTATTCTTGATGAAATGGCTGACACATCCTCTGCTTGGAAAAGTAGAGCTAATGTGCCACAGGGTGACCCCACGGTCACTTATTTGCACAAGGAACTACATGACCATGGATAGGCTATAGCAGAACTTACAACAACAATGAACCAATTAGCAAAGGCACAATTGCAACAAGTTCAGAATCCTTACCAAGTAAATGCCATGGAGGGTGTTAATATGCTTGTGAACAATAGAAGACAAAGAGGTCAACAGAACCAAGGGAATTCGGATCAACTTGACAATGATTGTGGTGGATTCCAAGATGATTGTTATGATGGGCAGAACGAAGAGGTGCAATATGTGAATAATTACCAATGTCAAAGAGGAAATCCTTCTAACCAACAACAACAGTGGAGTTCCCAGGGCAATTAGAACAATTAACAAGGCAACAATAATTGAAAAAATCAACAACAATTGGGGAAATCAAATAACAATCGAAAAAATCAGGGAAACTGGGGCAACAATAACAATTGGGGTGGAAACAAAAACAACCAGGGTGGATGGAACAATAACCAAGGAAATCAGGGGCAAGGCTTTCAAAGGCCTCCAATGTACCAACAACCGAGCAACCCACCACCTTTTCCATCCCAGGGTCCTAGTTCTTTTAACAACGAAATGGGTAGAATTGAAATGATGTTTGAATAGATGATGAAAAAGAATGCTGACTCCGATGCACAATTGGCTTCTCAAAACACTTCAATCAGGAATTTGGAGGTCCAGCTAGGCCAAATCTCACAGTCTTTGAATACTCGCCCAAAAGGGGACTCTACCGAGTGATACGGTGGTTAACCCAAAGGGTGGTAACAATCATGTTATGGCAGTAACTACACAGAGTGGAAGAGGCGGTGATATGAATTCCTCCAAACAAAAGCAAGTTCTGGGTGATAAAGTTGAGTTGCAAGAAGATGAAGTTCCTTTGATGGTTGAGAACGTGGTTGATGAGAATGTGAATCAAGAAGTAAGGATTGCTATTTAAGATTTCGAGGTGGAAACACAAAATGACGTGAACCCGTCTAGGGAACACGTGATAGACATACCGGAGCCGGCTGTGCCAAAAGACAAGGCACCCTTGCTTAGGCCACCTCTACCTTATCCTCAGAGGCTAGCCAAGCAGAAAAATGAGAATCAATTCATAAAGTTCATTGACATGATAAAGAGCTTATCCATTAAAGTTCCTTTGGTGGAGGCTTTAGAGCAGATGCCTGGCTATGCTAAATTCATGAAAGATTTGGTGACAAAGAAAAGATCCATGGACTGTGAAACTATCATGATGACCCACCAAATTAGTGCTATAGTACATTCAATGGCTCTGAATTAGAGGATCGCAGTGCTTTCACTATCCCTTGCACTATCGGGAGTGCAAACTTTGCTAATGCTTTATGTGATCTAGGGGAAACATCAACTTAATGCCTTACTCAGTTTTCAAGACTTTGGGTATTGGGCCACCGAGGCCAACTTCCATGCTATTGCAAATGGCAGACAGATCAATGAATCGACCATTAGGTATTGTTGATGATGTGCTCGTTTAGGTGGACAAATTTATCTTGCCAGCTGATTTTGTGATCTTGGGTTTTGAGGTAGATTATGAGGTCCCAATCATATTAGGGAGACCTTTCCTTGCTACGGGGAAGGCTCTAGTGGATGTGGAAGCAGGGGAAGTCACTTTCAGGGTGGGTGATGAAACGGTCATTTTTCATGTGTGCAAGTCAATAAAGCAGCCCAATTGTATAGAAGTGCGTTCATTTGCGGATCTTTTCACAACTGTGATAATTGATGATACCAGTGCAATGATCAATGTGGAGGACCCTTTGGGGGCCGCATTGTTAAATCTTGATGTAAATGATGATGAGGGCCGAGTGGAGTGTGTGAATACTTTACATGGATTGGGCTCTTATTCTTATGAGCCTAGGAAATTCTCTTTGGATCTTGAAAATAGAAAGACCCCTCCAACAAAGCCTTCAATTGAGGAACCCCCGGTGTTGGAGTTGAAGCCATTGCCTCTACACATCGAGTATGAATTCGTAGGCCCTAATTCAACTTCACCAGTTATTCTTTCCTCTTATCTTACTAGTATACAGGTAGATGCCACATTAGCGGTGCTCAAAAAGTGGAAAAAGGCAATTGGATGGACTTTAGCTGATATTCGAGGAATAAGACCCGCATTCTGTATGCACAAGATTATTCTAGAAAATTATGCAAAACCCTCCTTGGAACATCAAGGAGGTTGAATGAGGCAATGCAAGAAGTCGTGAAGAAGGAGGTGATCAAGTGGTTAGATGCCAGAGTGGTGTATCCTATCTTTGACAGCTCGTGGACTTCACTGGTTCAGTGTGTGCCGAAAAAGGGTGGTATGACCGTGGTGACCAATGCTAATAATGAACTTATCCCAACCCGAATAGTGACCGGATGGAGGGTGTGCATGGACTATCGCAAGCTGAACAAGGTGACCCGTAAAGATCATTTCCCATTGCCTTTCCTTGACCAGATGCTTGATCACCTTGCTGGGCGTGCCTTCTATTGTTTCCTGGATGGGTATTCAAGGTAAAATCAAATTTGATAGCTTTAGAGGATCAGGAAAAAACAACCTTTACTTGTCTATATGGCACCTTTGCTTTTTCTCGGATGCCCTTTGGGTTGTTCAACGCACCGGCAACATTCCAACGGTGTATGATGGCCATTTTCACCGATATGGTGGAAGATATTTTGGAGGTGTTCATGGATGACTTCAGTGTTGTCGGTGATTCATTTGATGAGTGTCTAAAAAATCTGGATAGAGTGTTGGCCCGGTGTGAAGATACCAATCTTGTGCTAAATCGGGAAAAATGCCACTTCATGGTTGAGGAGGGAATAGTGTTGGGTCATAAAATTTCAAATAATGGTATTGAGGTTGTCAAAGCCAAAATTGAGGTGATTTGAAGACTTCCTCCCCCCACTTCCGTCAAAGGGGTTAGAAGTTTTCTTGGGCATACGGGGTTCTACCGACGATTTATCAAGGACTTTTCAAAGGTAGTAAATCCATTGTGCAAGCTACTAGGAAAGGATGAAAAGTCTGTGTTTTATGAGGGGTGTATGCAAGCCTTTGAACTTATCAAGCATAAGTTGACCACAACCCCAATCATTATCGCACCCAATTGGAGCTTGCCTTTCGAGCTCATGTGCGATGCGAGTGATGTTGCAGTTGGGGCAAATTTGGGTCAAAGAGTGAACAAAATGTTTCATCCAGTGTACTATGTGAGCAAGACAATGAATGAGGCTCAAAGGAAATACACGGTAACTAAGAAATAGTTGTTGGCTATTGTGTTCGCAATGGAAAAGTTTGGGCCATATCTTATGGGAGCCAAGGTCATAGTGCACACCGATCATGCAGCTCTTAGGTGCTTGAAGACAAAGAAAGACTGCAAAGCTAGATTGATGCGATAGGTCGTACTACTTCAAGAGTTTGATTTGGAGATCGTGGACCAGAAAGGTAGTGAAAACCAAGTGGCGGATCACTTATCCCGCTTGGAGAAGGAAGGAAGGCCATGTGATGTCCTAGAGATCAATGATACATTTCTCGATGAGTAGCTACTTTCTGTGTCAATGAGTGATATGCCATGGTTTGCGGATATTGCTAATTTCATTGTGACTGGCATCATCCCGTGTGACCTGTCTTCTAACTAAAGAAAGAAGCTCAAATGGGATATTCTGGACTTCTATTGGGATGAGCCATACCTGTTCAAGATTTGCACCGACAGAGTGATCCGGAAGTGTGTACCTGAGGAGGAGCAGTCTAGCATTCTAGAGATTTGTCATTCCTCCCCCTATGGTGGCCATCATAGAGGGACAAGGACAACTTCAAAAGTTCTAAGTTGTGGATTTTATTGGCCAACTTTGTACAAAAATGCAAGTGATTTAGTGAGAAGGTGTGATCAATGTCAAAGAGCGGGCGATATTTCAAAGAAATATGAGATTCCTCTAATTACCATTTTAGAAGTGAATATCTTTGATGTATGGGGTATCGATTTCATGGGCCCATTTGTAAGCTCGTGCAAAAACACCTACATTCTTGTAGTGGTTGATTATGTCTCAAAATGGTTCGAGGACGTGGCTTTGACGAATAATGAATCTAGGAGTATGGTTGCATTTATAAAGAAGAGAATTTTCAGATGGTTTGGCACTCATTATGCAATTATTAGTGATGGAGGATCGCATTTTTGCGATAGAGCTTTTGTGCCTTACTTTCCAAGTATGGTGTCAACCCCAAAGTGTCTACACCTTATTATCCTCAAGCAAGTGGCTAGGTTGAAGTGTCCAACATGTAGATCAAGAACATCTTGTCTAAAACCGTCAATGCCAATAGGACAGATGGGTTTAAAAAGTTGGACGATGTTCTATGGGCTTACTGGACTGCCTACAAAACTCGGATTGGTATGTCGCCGTACCGGTTGGTGTTTGGAAAAGCTTGTCATTTACCAGTGGAGTTAGAGCATAAGGCCATGTGGTCCTTGAGGAAGTTGAACCTTGATTGGGATGTGGCTGCAAATCTCCGTGTTGAGAAACTCAATAAACTTGATGAATTCCGTTTCCATGCCTACTCTAGTTCATCCTTTTACAAGGACAAGATGAAGTACCTTCATGACAAATATGCTCGTGGCAAGGAGTTTAAAGTAGGTGATTTGGTGCTCTTGTTCAACTCTAGGTTACAGTTGTTTCCGGGAAAGCTAAAATCAAAGTGGAGCGGACCTTTTGAGGTAGTGTTTGTAACCCCGTTTGGTGCCCTTGATTTGAAGAACAAAAAATGGGAGATTTTTTGGGTTAATGGTCACAGGGTCAAGCACTACTTGGGAAAGTTTGATGATATCCATGTGGTGGAACTTGTTCATTTCAAACGATTGGATGGTAACATGCATCGTGCCACAACGTTAAATTAGGCGCTTCTTGGGAGGCAACCCATGTGTTTTTCTTCTTGTTTTTATTTGATTTTCATTGTAATATAGGATTTATTTTTGGACTAACGGGTTGTGAGATGCTACAGGATGGTGTTGATACAGTGCAGGACATAATGGACAAAATATTCAGGTCTCTGAAGTTTTCATGCGGCCGCACTACATTTAGTGCGGACCGTACTGACGAAAGGGTGAAAATAACAACTCTCTAAAGTTTTCCATCGCGGCCGCAGTCCATTTTGTTAGTCTGCGGTGGACCACTGCGGCCGCATTCCATTTTGTGCGGACCGCAGTGGTTGCCTTCTCAAGCTTTAAAACATGTTGAGTGGTGCGGATCGTAATCGATTTTATGCAGTCCGCACTGGGTTTGTAAGAAGGGCCCCAGGTCCTTTTCTATAAATAGGACCTGAGGTCATCCTGTTACACTTTTCAAACCCTTGACTCTTAGAACCTCTAAAAACACTGTTCATCATTTCTTTTACTTGAAATTAACTGTTTGGACTTGATCATCTTCATTGCTTCTTACATCTGGTAACATCACATTCTTTTTAATTGTTTTATTTTTGTTATTTTTCTTTTACTTCTTGTTTTCTTACTTCTTTCGTATTTCTTTAATTTTGGTAGGATTAGGTTAGTTATTTTCGTGGGTAATGTGGGCTTAAGTAATAAAAATCAGAGGATAACTACTTAGGTGTTACGATTGTACTTTAAGTCAAAACACATGGAACCCTAAGTTAGTGATGCTTCTGGGCACCCAGTGCGGACCGCGGTGCCCTTGTGCGGTCCGCAATAACATTTTGTGTGGACCGCATTGCTAAAAGACTTGAAAGCTGAACTTTGGGGACTGCAGCCGCACTACATTTTGTGAGGTCTGCAATACATAGATACAAAGAGTGGGTAGTCTGAACCCCACCTCAGTGCGGACCGAATTACCATTTAGTGCGGTCCGTATTGACATCTATGCGACCGCACTCCATTTTGTGCAGTACGCACTGCATAACTTCTGCAACTGTCTACAATTCTTTCTGCAACTCTGCTCGTCATTCCTTCTCGAGGAGGGAAACATAAAATGATAAGACTGGCTCCTCAATCCTGACAAAATATTAAGAAGACAAGAAAGTTGATAAAAGCGATTGATAGAGCTGCTTCCCAGTCTCAGGGAGTGAGTATGAGCCCTACCGGGAGATTTCTTCAGACTCCGTGCAGACTACATCGAAGACTGGCCGAAGAGGTTCAGGCAAAGAGACACACCTCCATCATCCCCCACTGCCCAAGCGTTAGTGAATGTTTCTTCTGGGTCGTCTGAAGGCTCAGTTGAAGGTAGTGGGGAATACTCCACCTCTCTAACAGCTTCAGTATCCGAAGAGGGTGTAGTAGGAGATTAGGAGGAAGTAGGAGGAAAAGGAGATGTAGGAAGGGGGGGGGGGAGGGGAACATCAGGTTGGCAGGGTTGATAGAACTAGGAAATCGGAGGCATGGCAAGACCGGTTCGTGAGTGAGGTAGTGTATCATAAATTCTAGGAATGGTGGCTGGTACAAAAGTTGATCCCGGAAAGGAGTTTTGTGGATAGAGACTTGCTACCTCATAACCCCAATGTGAGGAGGTAGTTTAGGGAGAGAATTGGCTGGGAGTACTTTTTGAGTGATTGTGTAGATGCCAATGAGCACTTGGTCAAGGAATTCTATGCCAATGTTGCCCACATCAAAAAGGGTATCAAGGTGACCAAGGTGCAAAATCGGAAAGTGTTGTTCGACGGGAAGACAATAAATGATTATCTAGGCTTTGATGAGGAGGATGAGACACTTTATATGGCAAAGATGGAATTAGGTGAGGAGGTCCGTCCCCGGTTGGCCCAATATCTGGCAATCCCAGGTACCACCCTCGATTGGTTGAATGCTGGCGTCAAGATTCTGAGATGTAGTTTGAATTTCGAGGCAAAAGTGTGGGAAACTTTTGTCTGCAACAAACTGGACCCGACTACTCATGACAACTCCTTCCCTATTCACTAGGCAGAGTTGTTAGCTTCGATCATGGTGGGGTACCCGATCAATGTGGTAAATATAATGTCTAGGATAATCACAATTGTGGGCAGTGAGCATGACAGAAACTACCTTATCCCCAACTTTCTGACTATGTACTTTAGGGACCTCAAAGTTGAACAGAGGCCATTCGACATAGCGGTCAAAGCGAAGGCCCCATTCTCTTGGTACAACATAAAGGGGGATGATAACCCGAAGAGCAAGGACTTTAAGGGAACAGCTACTGCTTCAACTAGCCAGTCTGAAGATCCAGTTGTCGTAGTGGCTCCTACTCAGCACGCCTCCACTTTCACAGACATCCCTCTTGGCTCATCCACCTTAGCAGATCCAGAGATTCCCTTTTCCCGAGCTTACCCAGTGACTGCCTACTAACTAAGCCAAGCTCCTCTCAGTATCAATAATTGGATGCAGGCATCGTCATCCAAGTTGTTTATCCTCACTACCATTGTAGAGGCTCAATCGGCTCCTCCACCTCAGCAGGTCCAACAGTCCATAGAGAAGGCTCTCAAAGCGATTTTAGTCAACCAAAAGAAAATCCTCGAAAGCCAGAAGGTGCTCAGTACTGCTGTTGATTCACATAGCAAGGCTCTCAAGGAGCTTGCTAAGGAGCACAAAAAGTTGAGAAAGACTCGGGCCTCCAAGGAGTCCGTGAAAGAGCTGAGGATTGATATTGACAGGTTGAAGGCAGACCAACTACCTTTGGATTTACTACTTCAAGACTCTGCACCAGCAGCTCATCCCTAGACAGAGCAGTCTCAGAGGCCTCCCAAGAGGAGGAGGATGATTCCCCGAGCGGACGATGCAGTCATCCGGTTGGCAGACCTACCGGAGGCATCCTCCAGTCAGCTAGAGGATGCACCTCATGCGCCTGTCCAGGTCCAAGCCTAGGTCCCAGCAACAGAGTAGCAGGACATAAGGAACCAGTCTGAGGTTCACAAGCATAGTGAGGACCCAGGGACCACTCAGGATCCCTTACAGACAAACATAACATCGGGAGTCTCTATATCCTTTTTCATTCTTTTATTGGTGCTTACTTAGTTTAGTTGGCATTGGGGACAATGCCAACTTTCATTTGAGGGGTTAGGCCCTACATTTATGGATTCATTGGATGATTGTATATATTTGACACTTTTTATGCTTTCTTTAGTTTTCATCTTTGGTTTGTATATAATTTTAACATTTCATTACATTTCTTGCACTTTTATTTTACTTCGGGTCTGTATATAAAGTTATGTTACATTGTACATATTCATCCCATCTATTGTATATTCGATCAAATTCCCTCTTGTACATATTCATTTTACTTTCCGCAATTTTTGGTTCTTAGCTTCTTATTTATGTTTGTACCTTCTTGTTTTGAACGTTTGCAATAAGCCTTTGGTTTTCTTAATGCCACGGTTCTTTTCAAAGGTGGATTTTGTGTGAACCGGGTGGCTCTTCCCAATGATAGATGGCGTGAAAAACTTCTTAAGGGTTTGAATAGGTTTTTCTATTCTTTTTGACTTTTAGTAGTTAGTGGTTAAGGTTGCCTCAAGCAAAGCTTCACTTGGGCCTAGCACATTTGCCTTTGATCTCATGGTCAAAAACAAATTGCAGTATTTAGGATGGTGAAAGTCATGACCCTGAGACTCTTGTGTTGACCGATAATTATTAAATAGTTTTTTAGGACCATTGTGTGCTCAAATCTTATCTAAGTTCGTGGTGGGCCCCCGACTCTGTGTCTTTAGCAATCCCATAGCGTGTGTGGTGAGAAATTACATTACAAATCCAAGTCTCGAGCCATTAGTCTAGAACTTGCCCTGAATATTTGTTGAGGCAAAATCCTAAGTGAATTTTGACTTAAGACATGATTATAGGCTCTCCTTGATCAAATAATAGCTTAAACACTTCCATAGCCTACCAAAGAAAAATCCCTAGTCAACCCTTTTGAGCCTTAAACCTATTTCCTCCAAAAGAATTGATACAAGCCTTTACCTATTCTAAAATATACCCTCTCTTGGTACCCGATCTTTCCTTAGCACATGAAAAAAGTATAAGTTTGAGGGGAGATACGAGGATTGCAACAAAGTGGTAAAAAGGTACAAAATGAAGAAAAGGAAAGGCAATGAAAAAGGAAGAAAAGCAAAAAGACAAAAACAATACTCAATGTGGAAAAGAAAAAAAAGGGATTCAAGAAAATCAAAGAATGAGAGGTATGGAAAAGTGAGAAAGGAAAAAAGAGTGACAATGTGTCTCTCTTACCCTTTTGAAAAAAGTGAAAAGACTCAAAGAGTCAAGTGAATCTGTGCCAAAATGGAACAAAAGAAGTGCTTAAGGGAAGATGGAACCTACTTAGACCAAACATTGCCTACCCGAAACCAAAAGCCTTCACTATGTCTCCATAAAAGCCCTATATGATCTCTAGTTGAATGAAGCTTACATTAGTGGTGACTTACATAAGGGGCAAGCATGTGGTACTTAGTGCCGGACTTGTGACTTTTCTTTGAGAGGTATGAGTGAATTTCCGTTAACCTCATTATGAGTGCCACTATTCTAAAGGTAAAGTTTGCTTAGGGAGAGCTGAGGATGAGTGAGTTTGGGTTCCACAAGGACTAAAGTAATAGAAAGAGTCCTTTGATGTGTAAAATCAACTCTTGATGCTCCTGTGTCACACTTGATCCATGGTGTTTTAAAAGAGTAAATATTGTTAATGATTCATGTGTATTGAGGGAAATTATTAGTCCCAATTTAGGTAAATGAGGTCACTTTAGGATAGCTAAATTGTCTTGGATTTTCTCTTAAGGGGTGGGTCTTATTTTATTTGCTTGAAGACAAGCAAAAACTTAAGTTTGGGGGAGATGATAACTAGGGATTTTGGTACATTTTATACTCCTCCTTGCTTATGTTTTGATTAGAAATTTGTACAAAATAGTCTCAAAAAGGCTCATAAGTTGTGCTTGATTGCAGGTTTGATCAACAAGGTGACAACATGTCAAAGATCAGCTCAAAAGGAGTGAAACTTGCACAAGTATCAAAGCAAGACAAAGCTCTGGCAAAACAAGTCCAGTGCGGCCACATACCATTCTGTGTGGTCCGCACAATTGAGGTTCAGAGAGTAGGCAACTCAAGCAAATCAGGCAATGCGGTCGCATGGGATTTAATGCGGTCTGCACTGAAGTTACCGTAGCCGCACTCCATTTAGTGCAGTCTGCACAACCAAGAATCAAAGAGTTGCTATTTTTAGATATTGAAGATAGTGTGGTCCGTGCTCCATTTCATGCGTACCGCACTAGAAGCCATCGCGGCCGCAATCCTTTCTTTGCAGTCCGCATTGCCCAAGTTCAGAGAGTAGTTTTGTCAAGTTCAAAGCCCTAGTGCGGCTGCACACAATTTTGTGTGGTCCAAACTAACCCCATAGGGGTATTTTTGTCCAGACATTTTGGCTTAGTATAAATAGCTTCTTTTTCATTTTTAGATCAATCAGATAGATTTTGTATTGAGCTGCGCTCCTGACTTTCGTTTCTTTAGCTATTTTGGGCAATTTTATCTTCATTTCAACATTGAATCTTATAGTTTATTTTAGCAATTAATTAATATGAGTTGTTTTTCATCTATTTCTTTGTTTCTCTCTCTAAATATGAGTAGCTAGACCCATCAACTATGGTTGTGGCTCAACCCTAGTATGGGTAATTGATGGGTCTTGTATTTTAGAGCTTGATTGACTATGGGTGTTTGATATTTGGGCTAATTCCATGTCTAATTGCTAAATTAGTGGTTGCCAACACTAGTTTGTGTTTCGTTGACTTTTGCTCTTCTTGAGAAAGAAAGCCTAAGTCTCTAGAATTAGTCCAATAAGTAATTGGGATGTGCTCAAGAGAATTGATATCCTATATTAAAGGGTTAAACCGAGAAATCGTAATACCTAACTTGATCCTCAATTGCTTGTGCAAATTTGCATACCCAATTGGTCTTGGGAAAGTCAATTCTGGAAACATCACTCAAACTACCAAGAGGTATAGAGTGAGTAGAATCGAGCAATGGTTGTATTATACTCCCCAAATGTGTCAATCTAGCTTTAGATTCAAGATTCTGTCAATTGACCACCTAGGCGAAGGTCACTACCCTAGTGCCCTTTAATCATTTGAATAACTTGCAATAGTTTAATCCTAGCTTACCGTAGTTTATTTGAGCATTGTAGTTTATAGAATTATAATCATATTTAAAACCCAAAAATGTGTAGAAGTTCAATTTGGAGCAAATACACAATAGACACCCAACTCTAATATCTAGCTCTCTGTGGAATTCGATCCCGACCCTAAATCAGGTAAAAGCTGCTTCGACCTATCTCGCTACTTAATAGTAGTGCAGGACTGGCCGTGATCACTATGCACTCCCTGCCAGGCCCGATGCTATTGCTTCATATGCTGTGATCACATGTATTATCTCAATCTACCATAGGGATGCCTCTATAGTATTTGATCCTGGTTTCACTTTTTCATATGTGTCATCATAGTTTGCTCATTATTTGGATACGCCTCGCGAGTTGCTTGTTTCATCTATTCATGTATCTACTCATGCGGGCGATGCTATTGTTATGGATCACGTATATCGGTCTTGTATGATGACTATTGGGGGTTTGGAGACCCTAGTAGACCTAGTACTACTTAGTATGGTTGATTTTGATGTGATATTGGGCATGGATTGGTTGTCTCCATGTCATGCTATTCTGGACTATCACGCTAAGACGGTGACGTTGGCTACACCAGGGGTGCCACATATTGAGTGGCGAGGTTTGACGGATTATGTTCCCAGTAGAGTGATTTCATTTTTGAAAGCCCATCGGATGGTTGGGAAGAGTTGTCTTTCTTATTTGGCCTTTGTGAGGGATGTCAGTGGAGAGACTCCTAACATTAATTTAGTTCCGGTGGTGATAGATTTTCCGGATGTGTTTCTTGCAGACCTGCCGGGCATGCCACTGGACAGAAATATTGACTTCGGTATTGATTTGGTGCCGGGCACCCAGTCCATTTCTATTCCATCGTATCGTATGGCACCGGCAGAGTTAAAGGAATTGAAGGAGCAGCTTCAAGAACTCCTTGATAAGGGGTTTATTTGGCCTAGTGTGTCACCTTAGGATGTGCCTATTCTATTTGTGAAGAAGATAGATGGCACTATGAGAATGTACATTGATTAAAGCAGTTGAACAAAGTCACAATCAAGAACAAGTACCCTTTGCCTCGTATTGATAATTTATTTGACCAGCTTCAGGGAGTGAGAGTGTTCTCCAAGATTGATATCACGTCAGGGTATCAACACTTGAAGATTAAGGACTCAGACATTCTTAAGATAGCTTTCAGGACCTGATATGGTCATTATGAGTTCCTTGTGATGTCTTTTGGGCTTACCAACCCCCTAGCAGCGTTCATGTATTTGATGAATGTGTTTAGGCCTTATCTCGAATTGTTTGTTATTGTATTCATTGATGATATCCTAGGGTACTCTCGTAGCCAGGAGGAGCACGCTAAGTATTTGAGAGTTGTATTGCAGTGGTTGAGGGAGGAGAATCTTTATGCTAAGTTCTCTAAGTGTGCGTTTTGGCTCGGTTCAGTTGCGTTCTTGGGGCACGTGGTGTCCAGTGAGGGTATTCAGTCGATTCAAAGAAGATAGAGGTGGTCCAGAGTTGGCCTAGACTATCCTTAGCAACAAAGATTTGTAGCTTTCTTGGTTTGGCGGGTTATTACCATCGATTCGTTTAAGTATTTTCATCTATTGCATCTCCCTTGACCAAATTGACCCAAAAGGAAGCTCCTTTCAGATGGTCGGATGAGTGTGAGACGAGCTTTAAGAAGCTCAAGACCGCCTTGACCATAGCTCCAATGTTAGTTCTGCCATCAGCTTCAGGTTCTTATACAGTATAATTTGATGCTTCTCGGTTGGCATTGGGTGTGTTTTGATACAGGAGGGTAGAGTGATTGCTTATGATTTTTTCGATTTGAAGCCCTATGAGAAGAACTACCTTATTCATGATTTGGAGTTGGCTGCCATTGTTCACGCATTGAAGATTTGGAGGCACTACCTCTATGGTGGCCTCCAACACTTGTTCAAACAGAAGGATCTCAATTTGAGGTAGCGGAGATGGTTGGAGCTGCTAAAAGACTATGATATTACTATTTTGTATCATCCGGGAATGGCCAATGTGGTGGCCGATGCCTTGAGAAGGAAGGCGATGAGTATGGGCAGTCTTGCATTTATTCTTGTTGGGGAGAGACCTCTTCTGGTTGATGTTCAGGCTTTGGCCAATCGGTTTGTGAGGTTGGATATTTCGGAGCTTAATCGGGTCCTAGCTTGTATGGTTTCTCGGTCTTCCTTGCTTGATCGTATCACAGAGCACCAGTATGATGATCCTCATTTGCTTGTCCTCAAGGACAAGGTTCTGCATGATGATGCCAGAGATTTGACTATTGGTGATGATGGGCTATTGAGGATGCATGGCCGGATATGTGTGCCCAATGTAGATGGGCTTCGGGAGTTGATTCTAAAAAAGGCCTATAGTTCACGGTATTCCATCCATCTGGGTGCCGCGAAGATGTACCAGGATTTGAGGCAGCACTATTGGTGGAGGAGAATGAAGAAAGATATATTGGGATTCATAGCTCAGTGTCTCAATTGCTAGCAGGTGAAATATGGCATCAGAGACCGGGTGGCTTGCTTCACCTGATGGATATTCTAGAGTGGAAGTGGGAGCGGATCACCAAGGATTTTGTAGTTGGAATCCCATAAACTTTCAGGAGGTTCGATGCCATTTGGGTGATTGTGGATCGGCTGACCAAGTCTGCGCACTTATTGTACCCCATTTTAACCGGGTCAAATTAGAGTATAACATAATAGCAATTTTGAGGTTTAATTAATTAAGAGATTCGCCACCAAATAGTTTTAAAGGTGAGTTAGGAAACATATTTACTAAATAATGGTTGAAGTTAACTTTGTTTTTATGATCTACTTAACCTTAAGATTATAGGTAAGGGTTCTAATTAATCCTATAGGAAAGGTTATTAAGGCATTCTATATGATCCGTTAATTATGATTAACTGGTCAAACTTAGATTACTTAAACTAATGTCACACCCCGAATCCGAGGGACATGACCGACGCTCGACCGGGTAGCCCAGTCAAGCGGACCTGGGTGCCTCTCCTACCCCAAGTGTTACCCCACATTTTTCATTAATTATTAGCCAAGAGAAATAACTATTTACAATCAAAACACCTTTTTATTACAAAAGATACATATGATACATGATTCTTAGCGTGGTTTACACTTTACATAGCCCAACGTGCAAGATACGTATTACATAAGTTCATGGCCCACATTTCCTGTCTACGAAGCCTCTAAACATGAAAAAGGGATGATATCGCACTTGCCGGTAACAAGGCCTCGGCTATACCTTATACAAATATCAAAATAAGATCCCAAAACAGAAGCGGCATGAGCCACGCAGGGCCCCGAAAGGAAAGGGGCTCACCAATTCTACTGACGGGAAGTGATAAAGAGCTACGGTCGGTGGACTGGAGTACCTGCTATGGATCCACCTACAATCATAACACGAATGTAGCGCCCCCGGCAAAAGGGAAGTCAATACACTTGAATTGTACTGGTATGTATGAACAAACTTGCTCCAAGTAAACTCAATCCATATACAAGTAGGTAACAGTAATAGAAACAACAATCAAATGCACAAGAAAAGGAACAATCAAGCCAAACAACTTTTCAATCTCACTTGTTTCCCCCTTCCACAATTCCACGTCAATGATTTCACAATTTGCTCAAATGTTTATTTCAATAGTGATTTCGATCACTTTCCACCCTTATTACCTCGGCCACCCTTATTATCTCGGCCACCCTTATCACCACAACCCGCACCTTATAACTTCGTGTTGCGGCGCGCAACCCGATCCCACCTTACAATT
>MU699547.1:0-10248 GCA_026770625.1 Nicotiana glauca | reverse complement strand
CATGAAATGCACCCGGATCCTCGACACATTCTTATACAACGTTTTGGAATTTGGATTTGGGTCGCATGAAATGCACACCCGTATTTTAGGAAAGTAATTTTATTAAAATCGTGTCTAAAGAGACTAACATGTTGTTATCTTTTGGGAAGGCCGTGAAATTTGCTAAACGGCCCGTCCCGAATATCTAATTTCAAAGTATTGTACTCAACTAAAGCATACTACAACGTTCATGATTAATGTCCTAAACTAATTTGGGATTGTTTATGAGGCCATCAACTATGAAATTACTTATGGGAAAGTGTATTAATTAATTATGAATTGGTCCTAGCGTGATTTTAGTTTATAGGCCCAAGATTCCTTTCTCTTCAAGATCAAACCCAATACCAATACAAATGCCCCCAAACCTTAAGCTTACTTTTAGCAATTACTTTTCAAGTATTAAAACAGAGAATTTCCACGCCTATGAATTCAAAACTAAGAAGCTGATTCGACATGGAAAAGTTAAAGGAAAGCAATGGAGTAATTTCGTAAGTTACCAAACTAACATGCAGGTGCGGAAAAGCAACGACAGTGAAGAAAGTTGAGCAAATATACACAATTGGAGAATGTATTATACACCAACTCAAAACAACAAATTGAGTTAAGCAGCAGAGAATTGATAACAAATTACAAATATAATGTGAAGTTCAAAGATCCAAGGATTAAACTAAACAACATATCAAGAGATTTTCCAAACAGTGCACTAGCGTAAGGGAGAGGAAATGGTTTTCTCTTTTTAATCCAATGTATAAGCTAATTAATGACAGTAACATTCAATTCAACAGTGAGATTATTAACATAGTATAGGAATGGTAAAGAAAAACGAGAATTACTTGGGCCAAGCAGATCTGAAGATCGAGCTTCTTCCTCGTCGTACGACCTCGACGAAACCTCTGATTTTCCGACTCGAGTGCGAATCAAACTCCACGAGAGGAGATCAAAATTTAAGAACTGAAATGCATCTTTTCATTTTTGTTTTTGTTTTTTTTTCTTTGAAAATCGACCTCGACCAATACCTCCTACCCACAAATGTTGACTCAAATACCTTAACCGCAACTCCTTGTTTTTATTAAAATTAGTGATCTATCACTTCCGTTTGCTTGATTTCCGTCTTTAGGAGACCAACTTTTTGCAATTGAAGATTAGTAGCGTCGCCTCCATTTTCGTTTTTGTTTTAGAGTTGCCTCCAAGATGAAAACGACGGATAGAATGTAAGGTTTTTTGGGGGTGTGTATTGTGTGTATTTATAGTGATGGGGTGGGGAGTAGTTTTGGGGGGAAAATATTTTGGGGTTGGTTTTGGGGGGAAAATATTTTGGGATTTTCAAATGCTTGGCCAATTTGACTTTAAGACCAAGCTTTTTCATTTTCCTCTTCTTTTTTGTTCTTTGTTTTTTTAATTAATTAAAAACCTAAACTAAATTCCTAAATTAATTTAAATTGTAAAATTAAGCTAATTATCTAACTATGTCTAAATGATCATTTTTTTATTATTGGTTAATAGCACAATTAGCTCAATGTAATTAATTCCCAAATGCAAATTAAACCTAAGGTGGCTTGAAATTAAAATGTAACATTTTTATGGTTTTTTACTATGATGATTTTTTTTTAAAATGTTAAAAATGCATGCCATGCAACTAAATAAAAAAAAATACCTAAAAATTAATTAAAATTATTTTAGTCTATTTTTTAAGAGTTATCTTCATATAGGGCAAAAATCACATGCTTACACCAACCGGTTGAGGCGATTGGGTCACACAATCTGGGCCTTTTGGGCCTGAGCATAAATAGAAGTTGGATTAATAATACCCAAATGATAGGCTATGGTTTTCTTCCACATGATAAAATTAGTTATGGTTTCCTTTTCTTCTTCTAATCTAGAGATAAATAAATAGCAAATCATAGTTACTTTAAGTTTGAACTTTTAATAAAAATGATGAAACGAGCCTCGCCAAATAAAAGGAGGGGCCCTCAATACTTGCTAGATAAAAATACTTAGAATTCGGGAGGACTTTTTTAGTGAATTTCACGGTCTTCCATAAAGATAATAAACGCGTAATTGCTTTATGCGCGTATTTTAATAATATTACTTTTCTAATTACGGGTGCACATTTATGTGACCCAAATCCAAATCTCAACGGAGTTGAAATGTGTTTACTACTATGGGTGCACTGGTGTGACGTGGTTCGAGATATATTTTCGCGACGTTGCAATTCTTATAAAAAAATAAAACTAAAAGTGATTTACAAATAAAAGGCACATAAGTTAGCATATATATTAAGATCAGATAAAAGCAAATACAACAGTTGAGCGACTGTGCTAGAACCACGGAACTCGGGAATGCCTAACACCTTCTCCCGGGTTAACAAAATTCCTTATCCGGATTTTTGGTTCGCGGAATGTTAACAGAGTCATAATTTCCTCGATTCGGAATTCTAAACCGGTGACTTGGGACACCATAAATCCCCCAAGTGGCGATTCTGATTTTTAATTAAATAATCCCGTTTCGATTGTCACTTTAAGTTGGAAATAACTCCCTTTATAATATCCTTGTGGGGGTAGCGCCAAAAGGAGGTTTTACACTAGTTTCAATCTAATCCAATTCCAAATCGACAGTCAAAACTCAAAAATTCATATTATGAAACTTTAGGCCAAAACCCCCAATTGTCCTCTTTAGAATTCATCAACCAAAAGCTAAAATCGAAGATAGATTCATGGAATATGACCAAAATCGAGTAGATAACACTTACCCCAATTCGTATGGTGAAAATTGCTTCAAGAACCAGCTCAGTCCGAGCTCCATAGCTCCCAAAATGCAAAAATTGCCGAAACCCTCAAAATAGAGTACTTTATAATCACTAGGCAAATAAATGAATTGCGAACGCGAAAGCAACCTCGCGATCATGAAGAAGGAAATGCATTGCCCCCTAAAAATGCACTATGCAATCGCATACAAAGGACTGCAAAAGCGAAGAATAAGCGAACTCTGCCCAGATCAGCCAAACACTCTACGCGAACGCATGAATGATTATGCGAATGCGATGCTCAAATTGCAGCAGCCTACGTGATTGTGTCTGAAGGTTCGCGAACGTGAAGAAAAATTTCTCCTAACCTTCAAAATAACTCTACGCAATCATGATCCCTACCTTACAATTGCGATTAAGTAAACCAAATACTCAGTTTCTATAGAACCAGCAAAGCATAATGAAGGAAAAATAGTCCGAAACCCGTCTGAAACTCACACTAGCCCCTCGGGACCACATCCCAAAAATACCAACAAATGTAACTCAAGGCCTCAAAACACACATAACAACATCAAAATGACGAATCACACCTCGATTCAAGAATCTATGAACTTGAAACTTGAAACTTCCACAACCGATGCCGAAACCTATCAAATCACGTTCAATTGACCTCAAATTTCACATTTGACATTATGGACCTACTCCAACTTCCGAAATTAGAATGCGACCCCGATATCAAAAATTTCACTCCAAATCAAACTTTCCAAAATTCCAACTTTTGCTATTTCAAGCCAAACTCTATTATAGACCTCCAAATCACAATTCGGACTCACTTCTAAGTCCAAAATCACCCGATGGAGCTAATAAAAACCATTGGAAATCCAATCCGAGGTCAAGTACTAAAAAGTCAAAACTTGGTCAAACCTTTCAAATTTAGAGCTTCTAGCTGAGGATCATTCTTCCAAATCAATTTCGAATAATTGGAAAACCAAAACTAAAAATTCACATAATTCATAATACTTCATACGGCTCTACTCATGCCCTCAAACAATCGAGAGAAGTGCAAATTCTCAAAACAACAGGTCATGTCATTACAATTATCTTTCCTCTGCTTATCCTTAATTGAATTGTTAAATATCCTAGTAATTGTTAAACCTTTAAAGAAGTTTAGATATCCTATATCTCAGTTTACTTTTCCATATTTGGAACTATTTGACTCCTTAGCTTCCTTATAGTTGAATTGTGTATTCTGGGATCGTTGCTAGATATTAGTTTTCCCTTGTTGAGCTGTTCTTTTTACGCCTAGCATTCTTTACTGTTGTTACTCCTGGTGAACTAGTTCTACCGTTTGATCTAAATCTCTTGAGTTTATTTACTTGTCGTACTTGGTATTATCGCCATTGTTGTTGTTGTACTTGTTGAAGTGATGCACGAGATTTCTGCCGTGCGGTTGCTGACATTGTGATGCACGAGGTTTCTGCCGTGTGATTGTTGTTATGGGGTTGTAGGAGGTTTCTACAATGCTGTGTTTACTATTGATATTTGCACATATAGTGTGAAAAGGCGGGATATATATATATATATATATATATATATATATATATATATATGTGGGTTGCGCATGTGGCGAGATAAGGTGGGAACATTATTATGCACATGTGGCGAGACAGGGCAGGCATTTACTTTACTATTGCACATGTGGCGAGACAAGGTGGGCTATGTTAGGGATTGATTGTGATGGCCTGGGGGCATTCTTGTTGTTGATATCCGTGTAGTGGTACACTTACATGTGCGAGCTTTTTCTTGTAAAAGCTTTGAGAAAATATTCTATGTGCTGCTCATTCTTTTCCTTATATTTATTGTTGGTATGGACTATGTTAGGACACTTGCACAAGCATACACGTTAGATAATCACCCTTTTCGTATAAGATGTTTTCTTAACATTGTTGAGTAAAGATTCACACCCTTGTTACCTGCCTTCTAGGTGAAAATGACTCTATTGGCATGCGAGTTGTCAGTTCCGTTATGAGGTATTAGGATGGAATAGGACGCTGAGTGTTAGGGTTCAGGTATTGAGACCCGTTAGTTGTGATTCATCTGAGGTTTGGTACCTCGTGGAGTTTGTTTCACTAAAACCTGATGTAAAAGAGGTTGTAATTGCTGAGTTATTACTTTTCCTTGATGTACATGTGATTCCGGATTTAGGTTGTGTTCTATTCACTCTTCTGTGTCATTTTATGGTATTTCACTGATACTTGTTATTTCCTTTCTTATTGAAATTACTATATTGTTAGCCGTATTGCGTAGTCTTTATGTATATACCATATTTTGCTGTTCCTATACTTATACTTGTTCAGTTTATTAGATCAGTAGGTGTCTTGACTATTACTCGTCAATACTTAATGGAAGTTAGTCTAGATACTTACTCGGCACCGCTGTGGTGTGCTCATTCTACACTTATGTACATTTTTTATAGATCCAGATATTTGATCACTAGTAGAAGTGCGGACCGTTGCTGAGCAGACTCAAGGTAAACATGTTGCTGCGTTCGCAGGCTTCGGAGTCACCTTCCTATTTTGTATTGACACTGTTCTATTTATTTCCAAACAGTTGTATTTAGAAGTTATAGAAAACTTTGTAAAGCTTATGACTTGTACCATCGGTTTTGGGTAATTCTAAGCTTTGTAGAGGTTTCTATTTCGAGACTGTTAAATTTTATTTATTATTGTTTTTAATCAGTACAAGTACCTAGACCCTAAGACTAGGTGCCATCACGATACCGAAATAGAGGAAAAGTTGGGTCATGACACCTATGTTCTAATGGATTGAGTCTATTAAGAATGCATAAATCATAACATACAATTGAGCAAGACTATTAGATGACAGATCTTGCCGTAGGTGCCTCTACATAAGCTTCGGGTGTCAAATATGAACTAGTACCATAGGCACTTTGTGAAAGTACAAAGGGGATGAGTGTTAGCCTTTTTAAATTTCTAGTCGACTACTCTTCAAACCTAGTCGACTAAGGAGACAACATGTACCATTAGTACTTTGATTTAAACAATTACTAATCACAATAAATAGTAAAGGTGTATAATAAAATATGGGAGCAATGAAGTAAATGACACCAGAAATTTTGTACTGATTAGTGTCACCACCCAAAATCCTACCACATGCATCGTGATGACACATAGTCTCTAAGACTCAGTAAGCCAATTATAATAGCAATTCAAGCCATTGTTTTTAAAAGAAAAATAGATAATCAAACCAACAGAGGAAATATTCAAACAACCTCCCAAGACTGGTAATACTGTGACGACCCGGCCCGTTGTCACGTGAGTTATAGCCCCGTTTCCTGCATATTGTGTTGCCTTATGTTTCAATATCGATATTTGAGTTGATCGGGTGGAATTGAGTTGGTTTTAGATGGAAATGAGGCACTTAGCCTCTTAGAAGAAAGCTTGTTCTAGAAAAGTCAATCGGAAGTTGACTATGTGGTTAGAGGGCTTGGATGTGAATTCCAGTGGTTCGGTTAGCTTCGGGGGATGATTTTTGACTTAGGAGTGTGATCGGAATCGAATTTGGAGGTCCGGTGTAGATTTAGGCTTGAATTGGCGAAGTTTGAATTTTGGCGAATTCCGGTTGATAGGTGAGATTTTGATCCGAGGGTCGGAATGGAATTCCGAGAGTTGCAGCAGCTTCGTTAGGTATTTTGGATATGTCTGCAAATTTTTAGATCATTCGGACGTTGTTTGGTCGGGTTTTTGATTGAAGGCACATTTCGAAAGTTTTGATGAAAAGTAGGCTTGAATCCGATGTGTTTTAATGGTTTTAGCATTGTTTGACGTGTTTTGAGGACTGGAACAAGTTTGAATAAGGTTGTTGGATGTGTTGGTATTTTTGGTTGAGGTCCCGGGGGCCTCAGGGTGATTTCGGATGATTAAACGGGAGTTTGAAGCATGTGTTGCAGGTCAGATTTTTCTGTCTACTGGTATTTCCGCATCTGCGGAAAAGGAGCCGCATAAGCGGTTCCACAGATGCGGTGGGAAGATCACATAAGCAATCTGGAGTGGCCCAAGGATTTTCCGCAAAAGCGGACTGGTTAGCGCATAAGCGGGGCCGCGTAAACGGATTTTAGATCGCAGAAGTGGTCCGAATGGATTTAAGTCAAACCGCATAAGTGGTCAATTAGCCGCATAAGTGGGACCGCAGGTGCGGTCAGGGGACCACAGGTGCGGTCAGGGGACCGCAGAAGCGGAAATCGGACCTGTGTTATAGTGAACAGTGTTCACGAACTGGGAAAAGAAGAAAAACATTTTGGACTTCGAACAAGCGAGTTTTTGGGCGAATTTGAAGAGGATTCGAAGGGATTTTATCAGGTATGAATATTTGGATTCGAATTATGTTATTATGGTGTAAAAACATGAATTAATCACGGAATTTCAAGGAATTAAAGGGTAAAAATGGAGGTTAGGGCTTGAAACCTAAGAAGATTTGAATTGATGATTTGAGGGGTCAAATGGACTCCGATTCTTGTGTATTTTATATGTACGGACTCGTGGCGAGATGAGGATTCTGGTGATGTAAATTTCGTAATTTTTCGAGAAGTGGGACCGAGGCTCGGGTTTGCCAACTTCGTATTTTTTTGGTGATTTTCGAGTTCTTTCAATTGGGTTATGTTCCATTAGCCTATTGTAATGTATTCGTTGTGGTTTTGACCAGATTCTACGTGCGAGGAGGCGGATTTGAGAGGAAAAGGCATAGCGGACTAGTTTTGTTGCCGGCTTGAGGTGAGTAATAGATGTAGATGATGACCTGAGGGTTTGAAACCCCGGTATATCATACTGTGACGCTATATTAAGACGAGACACGTACTCTACGGTGAGTGTGGGTCGATTGTGATTGGGGACTATGGCTTAGTCCTACCGAATGATGTTCGTACTGTGTTATTGGTTAGAAATCAGTTGACAAACTACATACTTGGATGGTTATGGTTATATTTGGGTTGTATGCCGATTATTTGGATCCCGTAGGGATTATTATCACTGTTTCCATGATTTTTAGCATGCTTTCATGATATCAGTCCTGAGTTAAACACTGTTTCGAAATGGCTAGTAAATTCTAAGGTTTTAACCACTAAATTTATAATTTTTGATAATTGGAACTGAAAACGGTAAGTTTGACTGTGCCCGTGTGGTTTGCATGCATATAATTGGATTGATTGTGGATCGGAATGTATGCCACAACTAATGTTATGATGATATTGCACTTGGGTTGTAGGAACCCCTCCGGAGTCTGAACCTCCACAGTGAGCGCGGGTACCCAAATGGATCGGGCTGTGCGCCGCAGCAGTCATGTGCATTGCATTGCATTCATATATCTATACCTGCCTGTGTTATCTGTCATTAATTGTTGTTATTACACCGTTAAGTGTGTAGGAGTATTAATTATAGCTTTACATTGTTATATTTCGGGATTTCTTACTGTCAGTCATTATACATGTCTATTACCACTGAGTTGGAAGTACTCACTTTACTCCCTGCACCATGTGTGCAGATTCAGGTACCCCGGGAGTTTAGCTGAGCTTTTGCTGATTTCAGAGTTTATTCGGAGTTGTCGAGGTAGCTGCCTGACGTCCGCAGGACCCGACTCCTCCCCTATCCCTTTTTATTATCTTTCCGCAGCTTTTGAAATTATATATTATTGGAGTCTTATTACACTGTATTGTTAGAGGCTCTCGACTCATGACCCCCAGGTCTTTGGGAGTGTATTCAACATTATCTTGATATTCGGCTTATATCTATCTATAAATTAAAATTATTAGCTTTATTGTTGATAATGATATTCAAATGACTGGTTTTGAGCTTCATGCTCGGGTTGAGAGTGTAAATGGTTTGGCTTGCCTAGCAGTTGTTTTGGGCGCCATCACGACCGGGATTGGGATCGTGATACGTTGGTATCAGAGCCTAGGTTACTAGGCCTCATGAGTCATGAGCCGGTTAGTAGAGTCTCGANTCGTGCGTACTTGATTCAGCTTGAGATATAACTCTTGAAATTCCTTCCACACGTCTGTATGCGCACATGAGCGCTTGGTATTATAAGTGCCCTGATGGATTGTGATTCCCCGATCGAGGGGCGAGATGTGATCCTTTGAGTTCGATGTTGGCCCATTCTGGAGGACTTGAGGCCGGATCATGCCTATGTCTTGAGCACTGAGGTGCTGATCATGTGAGCAAGTATTTTGAACTTATATGTTCGGTATTGTCGCTATTAGCCAAAATGGCGGTTTGGTATTCATGTTATGAGATGTTATTATATGTCTTGGTAGTGACGAAGGAGTCTGCGGGATAATAGATGAACTGTTAAGTGGTTCGTTTCCTATTGTGATCTGTTGTGTAGCCCCGAGTTATGGGTGCATGAAGAATATTTTCGTGTCTCCTAGTTTGGAAGTGAAGTACAGTACGTGTGGCAGTAGAATATTTTCGTGTCTCCTAGTTTGGAAGTGAAGTACAGTACGTGTGGCAGTATGAGTTCAGACTCAGGAAGACCAAATGGCTGTGTTATGTGTATGATGGTGGAAGGTGTGCTGAAATACTAAATTAAGGCGAAGCAGGTGGGATATCTCTTGCGGAGTGTTCTTAAGGAGTACGATTTTTGTATGTATATTATTAGAAGATCTCATGTGTAATTGAAAGGTACGTGTTGTAATTTGAAAATTTGGGTCGCTTCAGAGAGTGGACTCAGCTGATGTGGGGATGAATGCGAGGTTTGTAGAGGATTTCAGTATTCGAGGATCTGTGTTTTCATAAACTAGTAGATGATTTGAGTTAATCTCACTATAATATGGTGGCCTCATTAGAGTAAAAGTATTATGGGTTATTAAATATGTCATGATAGATGGCTTCGAGCCAAGTTGGGGAGGTTGTTGTTGATTAGCTGATTGCGCGGTTATGTGCTATGTTGGTTCCTTTTCGAGGTATACTAGAGGATCAGTCCTGGTCACAGAAATGAGCCGAGGATGGCACGAGTGAAGCAATAATTTTGATAAAGGTTATATGGTGCTTCATAGATGTGAGGAAATACTAGGATGTCTTGAGTTGTTGTTAATAAAGAATGCTCAATGTATAGAAAAGGAAGATGTTCGTTTGTAATGGAATGAGGCCATATTCTTCGGTGTCAGAGTGCTAATAAGGCACGAGTGGTTCTGTTCGTTAAGTCAGGTAACTTGAAGTTGGAATAGGAGTGAATGACTCTCGAGAATGGTTTTATTGTGTTCAAGATTTTGCACGTAATCATCAGGTGTCTAAGGTAGGGTATGTGGCTAGAGACTGTGTTTCCATTAGGAAGAGATCAATACTTGTGGTATTTTATGCTAATTATGGAATTCCATGTATCAGTATCTGGGAAGTAATGGTAATGAATACCGATTCGCAGGAAGTTCTTCAAGTAAAGTATTCTAGAACGTG